>SKCR01022938.1:0-129862 GCA_019454045.1 Zanthoxylum bungeanum | reverse complement strand
AAAAGTTCAAATGTTGTTAAGATTTGGAATTTACGAGATTTATATAGGATAATTTTTTTTCTAAATTATTTTCGATTCAAAAAGTGGTAAAAGATTCGAGATGATTTTTCATCATAAATTAATAATAGACACAAATTACAATCTCTATGCTTAACTGAGATATTAAACCATAGTATTATATCAATTTAATATAAAATAATACATCAAATGTTATATTGCACTAAATATGGTGGCTATAATACTATGGTTTAATTATTTATAACATAGGTTTGAATCTAGAAATGTATTTTTTATAAGACTCGGAGACAGTAAGAGATTTTAGCTTTTTTGCTTAAGCTTAAGTCGGGTGATTTGGTGTCAGATTTAAAAAAAAAAAAAAAAAAAGTAGTTGTAGTAAAGAGTAAGTATTTCCGCAAGTATAGTTTAATTATTTATAATTAGAGTGTCAAAATTAAACAACAATGTCGTTGTAGTATAGTGGTAAGTATTTCCGCCTGTCACGCGGATGACCCGGGTTCGATCCCCGGCAACGGCGTTATCCTTTTTCCCACGAAAATTCACGTTCACCGTTTCTCACGCTCGCAAAGTCCCTTGCCCGCGAAGACACGTTATGTCCCATTTAACAACTCTTAGTCTCTTCAACGCCACGCCACGCCTGCAACTGCAACACTTCAAATACCAAAAACAAACAAAGCACTTTGTTTTATAAAAACAAAAAACGTTTCATTACACAATACCTTCATTCCCATCTTTCAAATCCTCAAAAAAAAAAAAAAAAAAAAAAAAATGGCCGATGTAACACCACAAAGAAAATTAAGCACCACCACAATCCACATTATGGCACTAGATGGCATCATTAACGTTAATTCATTATTCACTCTAGGTCTCTTCCTCGGCTTAACGATGTATCCTGATCCCACCGCCACCCTCATCTCCGGTTCATGTTCCGCGGGTCCTGCTATTGCTGAGAACTTGGTGTCATTCCATGTTTACTCCTTCACCTCCTTCCTCTTCTCTAGCCTCATAGCCTCGGCTTTAAAACAAGCCATCAAGATTGCTAATGGTAACCAAGTATATGATGCGCGTGCCTTTAGTGTGTCTATTGTGCGCGTGAACTTAATGTTTTTACGCCTCGGGATACTCGTTTCCGGTGTTGGGTCGGTTTTCGGATGTGGGTTCTTGATGATGGCATTGGTGAATATGGTTCAGATTAAATTGGGAGTCTTGAGTTGTATGAGTTTTTACACTTTGGCTGCAATATCTCCTCTTGTGACTTTGGTCCCTTTGGCACTTGTTATTTATGTTGGCCTTGTGCTTTTTGCCTTCTCTCGTTAAAAATGAATACATAATCTATCAATATAGTTAAAATTATTAGAATATTTACTAATATTTTTACAGTAGCAGATTGTTGTTTTGGGAATGGTTCATTTAGTGTATGTTAATTATATTATAATATGATCTAGGCCTCTAGGGAAGCAGCTCTTGGTCTGTATAAATTGGCTTGAACTTTTGTTTATTGGAATATATTAAGTTGATGCAGATTTTTTTTTTTTTTAAAAAAAAAAGGCTATTATTAATCTGCAAGTCAATGGATGTTGCTGCTTAGGCAGGATTCATTATAATATTCTTTTTGAAAAACTTGCCGTGATTGCTCATATTTTAGATCTACTCCTCTTGAATCAATGGATATCCATGTGCAAGTGCCTTCATTTCCAAAGCAAAACCTAAAAGATTACTTATGCTTCCATGTTCTTAGTCCATCTTGTGCTTGTTGTCTCATAAGAGTTTGCTAATTAGGAGAAAAAGTTGTGGAGATATTCATTCTGATCTCATTTTCTTGCAATTTCATGGCAAGGGATCAAGTGATGATCTTCAGTTTCCGATATTTTTGTTGCGTCATTTTTGTTCTGTCTGCATTCTCATTCATGTCATATGTATATTGGTGTCATTGCTCTGGTCCGTGCTATTCCCAGAACCAAATAATGACTCAGAAGCAAGATAAATTCATTAATCTTCTTTGGTTCCCCTCCGCCTGGAACCATATTTCTTTTTCCTCAAAATCGCCTGCTAAGCTTCTTAAAATTGCACTTTTTGTCAAGAAATGGCCTCATAGTTCTCATGCCGGAGGGCTTGAACGGCACGCCTTGACCCTCCATCTAGCCCTTGCCAAAAGAGGCCATGAGCTTCATATTTTCACCGCCTCTTGCTTAAACTGCACTTTCCCAATATATCAGATAAGTAATCTGTATTTTCACCTCTCAAAACCAACTGCGGCTGGTTATCTTGACCAATCTACAATCTGGAAGCAATTTCAAACCCAAAATGCAACTGGGAAACCCTTTGATGTGATCCACACAGAAAGTGTTGGGCTTATGTACACACGAGCACGGAATGTCACCAATCTAGTAGTTTCTTGGCATGGAATTGCATATGAAACAATTCATTCTGACATAATTCAAGAACTTTTGCGGAGTCCTGAGGAACCACAGGCATATGCATTGACTGAGAGAGCTAGCAAAGTTATCAAAGAGGTGAAGTTTTTTCCAAGTTATGCTCACCATGTTGCTACCAGTGATCATTGTGGGGATGTGTTGAAAAGGATTTATATGATCCCAGAAGAACGAGTTCATGTCATTCTCAATGGTGTAGATGAAGAGGTTTTCAAGCCAGATGTTGCCATGGGGAAGGATTTTAAAAAGAAATTTGGCATCCCAGATAGATCATTGGTTTTGGGAATGGCTGGGAGGCTCGTGAAGGATAAAGGACACCCCCTAATATTTGAAGCTTTGAAACAACTCTTCATGGAGAATGATACATTTCATAGAAGCACTGTTGTTCTGGTTGCTGGAGATGGTCCTTGGGGAGCTAGATACAGAGATCTTGGGATCAATGTAATAGTTTTGGGGCCACTGGATCAAAACCAATTGGCAGGTTTCTATAATGCAATAGATATATTTGTGAATCCAACTCTTCGAGCTCAGGGATTGGATCATACTTTGCTAGAAGCAATGCTTTCGGGTAAGCCTCTAATGGCAACCAGGCTTGCCAGCATTGTAGGATCAGTAATTGTTGGCACAGATATGGGTTATACATTTTCACCGCAGGTGGAATCAGTAAAGAAAGCACTGTATAGGGTCTGGGATGATGGCAGAGAAGTTTTAGAAAAGAAAGGTATGGTTGCTCAGCAGACAGGCCTCAAATTGTTCACTGCCACCAAAATGGCAGCTGCTTATGAAATGCTATTCCTTTGCATATCAAGTGATGAGAGAAATATGGAAAATAATTGTCAGTACCAATCTCCATTCGATTAGAATGGAATAACATCTTTGTTTATTATTTGGAGCATCTTTTAACTGTATGCAATAATATGTATAGAAGAAACATTGGGAAGGTCCTATTTCTGAGAAAAAGAATGAGAGAGATGCAATTTTCACCATGTAGATTAGCAGAAAAATAATAGGAAATTGACTAAGTTTTGCCACTTGATCTATCCCCTAGCGAAGAGATTGTCAGTAGACAAGAGAGCTTATTGAAGTGTAGATTTCCAGATATTGAAAGAGATCTGGAGTGAAGCCAGAGTTAACTATGACATTTAAAAGTTCTGGGGTACAATTGCTTATACTCGTTTCTATTTCCAGTCCTGCTGTTTCGACACTATTGATATATTTTTCTTTCGGTTCTTGATCATGCAGGCTGTAGTTGGCCTCAGAAGAGTAACAAATGTAAAAAGGCAGATCACATATGTATCCAAATTGTACTCATAGTTGATGTTTTTAGCACAGAAATAGATTATTTGCATACAACTTCCATCAACTTACCAATGCAGCATCATATTTTCATTTTCTTTCTTTGCCTTGAAATATTCTATCATTGTATATGGCTAAAAGACATTATGAATGTTTAAATTCTGTTGTCTCTGATATAGTTATAAGATAACAGCTGTAATAAGGAACACAATGAATTAGATAATGAACACGAGCATTCACATTGACATTAAACTGAAGGCCGTAATATATGTTCTTTGTCGGCTTTTTCCGGGCATACAAAAAGACAAAATTGAATTGCCTCTAAGATTTTGGCCCAGTTCATAGAGTTAAACAAAAATTACTCAATTCTCTCAATCATTTCCAGGAAAAAAAAACTCCAAAACAAAGAGATCACATGAAGATTATGTACTGGATAAGCCATTTGATCAACGTGGTTAGCTCTCTAACAACAGCTGTTTATTTATAATGCAAGTCTTCCATAATCATCACTCCACTAGGCTTATGAACTCCTGAAAATTTTGAAATTCATACAACAGTAACAGATTACACAACTAAACAAATTAAATTTCATTTTTATATTAATTTTACAAGAGAAGACACAAGGGGTAATCCAATTATGGTGAGAACATCCAAAAGAAAGATTGAAAGAAGCCTCAACTAAAAGAACTGAGGGTTCTTATAAAAGTTGTGCTAAGTATCTGCTGAATGTAAAATACGAGCAGCGAGGCAGAGAAAATGCAAAGATAGAACACAGAGAGTGTCTCCGGCAAAACTTACGAAGAAAAGGAGAATAAATGTGTATACGGTAAGAGTATCCATTCAATATATATATATATATATATTTTGAAGAATATACCTTAAAACGGAAGGAAAATTCATATGCCAAGGGAAGGAGAGGTCTTAGTAATAAAGAGAACCTGCAAAGAGCAAATCAGAAGGTTGTGCATGTTAGCATAATATAGAACCATTGCTTTATTGAATAACTAGTAGTCGCTTTATCTGAAACTTGGTACCTTGCCACCAATTTCCTCTAGAGGTGACATTTGAATTGTTGCCATCGTCTTCCCCCTCCTCACCTTTCTTAAACTAGTTCATTCAGAAAGTAAATAGAAGAATTAATTTGATGCATCACCTCATTAACTAATCAGGATGACACAGTATATAGCAGAATTCAGAGACTCACCATAGGGTATGATGCAGGGGAACGAGTGCCTGGTGACTGAGAGTAGATGTCTTGCCCACCGTAGTAAATAGATGAGCTTAGATGACATGGTTCTGCTCTTTCTTCCTGAAAAATAGAGCTCCTGTCCTTGTTGGCCATGTTGCAGCTTGCACTCTCAGTATGAAGAGCTATATAATTCAGGCAAAAAAAAATAAAAAATAGCAGCCAAGTGCTAGGATATTCTCCAATTGTATCTTTTATATATGATAATGCCAAAGTTACTCAGGATTTCACAAGCAAAATGAGTAAATGAAATTAATGGAAAAACCTGGAGTTCCTTGTTTGGTATTCCAGGATTGGTTTCCTGAGGGCTGTTTCTGCCAAGATCCTCTAACCTCAGAATTTGAGGAACTCCTCCCCGTGGCCTGAAGATCAAAGGCAATAAATTCAGATTTTTTTTGTAGCCCCATTTAGCCACTCCATTATATTCATGACTATAGGAAAAATAAACATGGCAAATTTTTTAAGATTCTATTGTCATCACCATAAAAAAAGTTGCACCAAAATCAGACCAAAACAAACTTTTCCTACCCTTTTCTCCAATTCTTGTCTAATTTTACTACATTACAAACCTTTCTTACCAAAGAGTGAACCAATGGACATAATACTTTATATTCAAAGAACATAAGCACAAGCACTTGCACTATTAGGACATGTATCAGCATATACCATTGAGGGAGGCAACAAAATGGAAGCAAGAACCCCTGTAGATGATGGTGGTGGTGACTCCTTGGTGCCAAAAAGGTCAGCAGTAAATGAGAAAGAAGAAGACATTTCTCTCTTGCTATCCATTGAAACTTCTAAGAAAGAACAAAGTTTATTGAAAGAAACAGATAAGGTTTCTGCTATAGAAAGAAACAAAGCAGAAGCAACGGTGCAAGTGAACAGAAGTCTCTGTGAATTTTTTTGGTCACTCAAGCCACCGAATTTAAAGGACAAAGATAGCACTGGTAGCTGTGCCGCCCATGTGTCATCATCATCAAGAAAAAAGCTTCCTCTTGCTATATTTTTTAAAGGGTTTCCTTTTTTTTTTCCTCTTACTTTTTTAATATCTAAGATTTGAAGGAACCTTAATTGTTATGATTCCTTCTCATTCACAATTGTACCTTCGATATGCAAATATAATATCATCTTCTTTCTTTACAACCTAAACATAACAGGACAAGTGCCACATGGGGTCCATTTGTCATCCGAATTGGAAGTCCCATCTTCAGCCACGTGTCGTGTATTGGATAAATGCAGCCTTTCTTGATGCTCTAGAGTCAAATACTTCATATTCATAACTCAAATCCAATATCTGACCCTTTTCTTCTGCCCCAACCAATGACTTTAGTGGGAGGGATTTCATTTAATCTGAAAAATGAAGATATACATATTAGTATATTATTTATTGTGTGGATGTTTGCATGAATTTTTCTTGTGGGTGCATGGCAAAATATTAATATTTTATTATGTAAAAAATTATCAGATATTTTACACGATAAAATATCAATACTTTATCTTGTATCCGCATGAAAAATTCAACAAGTATTCACATTATGTGTGTATATATATATTCAAATCATTAGATCCTACAAGGGGATAACTAGATAAGATAAAGTTGCTTTCCCAATCAACTTTTCTTTCGGATGTGCCCCAAAATAATTAATTTCATATTCTTGAAATATATATCAGTACAGATACTATAATATTAAGATACCATTCATATTCATTTCATTGCTACCTAATTTTTGAAGGTTAAAAAAAAAGTAGTCAATACAAGTATCATATAGAAGAGATAATAATGTTATAATGTATAATTTTCACATCATTTTATTAGACGAACTTACAGATAATACGATACATGTATACATATTTTATCTAGAACTTTCAGTCTAGAGTAACATTTCATGATCTAATACATTTTAGGTACATAGCAAGTACATACATATATACATGTATTATGTTGTATGTAGAGATAGTGGGGTTAGTAAAGTTGTAATTGATGATTTTTTTTTCCCACTTAGAGCACAGTTATAGGTATAAAAGAAGAGCCAATCACTGCTCAGTTGGTCATTCTTCAAGTGATTGTGTATTGAAAAGAATGGTTCCGAACAGAACATAAGTAATGAATGACATTGAATAAACTATTTAGTCGTCAACTTATCTGATCCGAGCTTAAGAATATTAGGTAAGATCTTTGGCTGTGGCAGATTCTTACAAAAAATGTATCTCTAGACTCGAATCCAGAATCTAACAATCAAGTACTAAACATTTTACCACCACCACACCCAACACTCAAGAGCTTGGCCTTGTATTTCATAACAATTTAAAGTAGTTTTTCAACAATATACCAAAATAATATAGGAATCCCACCTTTTTCTTCCTTTAAAAAAGCATTGAGATAGAGATAACAATTGTTAAAAACAGAATAAAACGTGGGCGGCAGGATTTGTACCAGCGCCGGCAGAGCCCACATGATTTCTAGTAAATCCTGCACGCCCACTTGATGAATCCAGCTGATAAATTTACAAGTCTGTGTAAAGTTTCTTTCCAGTTTGCAGTTTCTATTGAAATTTAAGTCCTAAAATATGAGAACTGCCTGATATCAGTCTAGTTTATCAACTGAAAGTAAAAGATAAATGATACAATTGCCCAAAACATATGATTCCCGAAACTATGAAAATGAAATGATCCATATTTTACTTGCAACAAAAATAGGACATTCGATCTTCTAATAATTTTGAGCATCATATGTTTAGTTCTGCAAAGTAGCATTTCTGAAACACACAAATTTTGCTAACTTGGTCGCCCTTTAGGTTAGGGCAGGCCAATCTGTACATACAAGAATTCCACAACCCCCATTCAGCAAAGCTTGGAGACTGATAAGAGTAATGAAATCACTAAATAGCAAAATTTATCAATAATATGTAAAGACTAATAACAAGCCCCTACGACATTGCAGATCACATCTATTTGCATGAAATGGAACAGCCCATTTCTTGTTTCTTCTTGTAAAATGAGATCAACTTTTCATGATAGGTTTCTCCAAATCAATCCCAGGCCCATCTCCTTCCTCTTCTAATAGATATGTGGATGCAGAATTCACATTATTACTTCCAATACTTTGCTTCCATCAAGGTTTTAAATATTTATTATCATAAAACAGAGTAATTGGTAGCACCATCGCACCGACTAATAAATAAAAGATTGATTTTTCCAAAATAGAATTCATCCCTCAAAATCAGCTGAGAGGGAGCTCATAAACTTATAAAGCATTAGCCAATAAATAACTTGAAAATCTAGCATCAAAGCCGCACCTTTCATCAAAGGCGGTACTGAGTTACTTTAAATTCCATAAGGTCCTATGCGAATTTTTAAAATGAGATATCTACTGATAAATAATAAGAAAATATGTGTCATCTCATACACTAAAAATCAAAATTTCTTTATATTTGTGAGCCCTAATTTTGGGTTAAATTTGGGAACCTCATCCAACAGTCTGTGTCGACTTTCCGTATGCCCCTCTGCATTTCATGAACCACAAGCTACATGAAGGAAAGATTGCCACCAAAAAAGCTCGAGCCAAGGGTTAAAATTTAATTTTCGGGCACGGGTCGGGCATAGGTAAAAAAACCCAAGTCCAATATTTATTAATAAAATAATTTTTAATTATAGATATATATATTTATAATTAAATTTTTAAGATACAATTCAAACAAATACTAAAAACATTGACATTTTTAATTTTTAATTTTTTAAATATTAAAAACTTCAAAAACAACAATTATTTTCTTTTAAAATATAAAAAAAAAATATTATTTTCAAAAAACTCAATCTAACCCAATATAATCTAGACTCAGACCGGACTTGACAAAGCCTAGACGGACCCGTCCTATCGTCCTATCATGTTGCCACTCTTGACTGGGAGCGTGTGTTTAGACTGGTGCTTCATTTACTAGAGTGGAGAAATTACTGTCTGGGCTAATAACATATAGATCCCTATGGTTTTACAAAATTTTGGAAGACGATATAGTTTTTAATATTGTATTAAATAGGTCCGTTTTTCCAATTTTGATCTCAAGTATTCAAATTGAATCGTCACATAACTGGTATATGGAAATAAAATAATAAGGCTAATATGACAGTAAAACAAAGAAAAGATAAACCAAATTAGTATGGGGAGTGGCAAAATGCTGGGATGAAGTAAAATATTCAGTTTTGAAGAGGTCACCATGTGCCCCATAGGCCATATTTTATAATACACAGTCTGTCAATATTCAGGACGATGGCAGTCACTTTGAAGATACCATTTTAAGGCCACAAGTTTTAACTTATTCTTACCTGTTTGAACATCTTAGCTAAATCAAACAAGCATTCAGATTAGCTAATTGGAGAGGGGGCATATGGAAGATCAAGGACAGAGACATCGACGCGTAGTTCTGGTGCCATGTCCATACCAAGGCCACATAACTCCAATGCTTCAGCTGGGCACAATCCTTCATTCAAATGGCTTTTCTGTCACTGTTGTTCACACTCAATTCAATTCTCCTGATCCCTCCAACCACCCTGATTTCAACTTCCAATCTATGCTAGATGGCTTAACTGATGATGATATCTCATCTGGGAATCTATTAGATATCATAAAGCTTCTTAACGCAAACTGCAGAGCACCCTTTCACGAATGCTTGGTTCAGATTATGAAACACCAGAACCCAGCTGATGATATTGTCTGCATCATATATGACGAACTCATGTATTTCGCTGAATCAGCAGCCAATCAACTGGAGTTACAAAGCATCATCTTGCGCACCAGCAGTGCTGCCACCCAAATATCTCGCACAGCCCTTCTCCAGCTCAAGGAAGATGGCTACATCCCCTTGGAAGGTATGTGTGCCTCGTTTTTTCTCAACCCCAAGTCATCATATCATCTGCATAATTACTTCTATGCTTACTGTACCTCCCTTAACATATAGAATCAATGCATCTACTGGGGATTTGCTTAGACTAAGCAAAGTAATTAGAGGTGTGCGTATAAAACTTCCAGAAATATTACCAGTGTATTTCAACTTCTTTTCCTTCTTTTTCTAGCAAAATGTAGTCACCTTGTTGATATATAACATTCTTCATAAATCATAAATACTATTACACTGATCTCTCACTCCTTGATACAGATCCTAGTAGGTTGCGTGATCCGGTTCCTAAACTTCAACCCTTACGATTCAAGGATCTACCCTTTTCCCTATTCGGACTAACAGAAAGTTTTTTGCAATTCATACCTATGATTTATAATGTAAGAACATCTTCAGCTGTCATTTGGAATACCATGAACTGCCTTGAACAAATTACATTGTCACAGCTTCAACAGCAATACCAAGTTCCAATCTTTCCCATTGGCCCTTTGCACAAATTTGCTCCATCATCCTCTGGCAGCTTGCTTAAAGAGGACACTAGCTGCATTGCATGGCTTAACAACCAAGCTCCTAATTCTGTTTTATACATTAGCTTGGGAAGCATAGCAGCGATGGATAGGAAAGAGCTCGTGGAGATGGCTTGGGGTCTGGTTAACTGCGGACAGCCATTCTTATGGGTGATTAGGACTAGCTCAAAAAATATTTCGGAAGGGATAGAGCTACTGCCCGAAGGTTTTGAAGCAGCTGTTGGAGGAAATGGATGCATTGTGAAATGGGCACCGCAAAAGGAGGTCTTATCACACGTAGCAGTTGGAGGGTTCTGGAGTCATTGTGGTTGGAATTCAACACTGGAAAGTTTATGCGAAGGGGTTCCAATGATATGCAGGCCATCATTTGGAGACCAGAGGGTGAACGCAAGGTATGTGAGTCATGTATGGAGAATAGGCTTACAATTGGAGAATGACTTGGAGAGAGGGGAGGTAGTGAAATCTGTAAGAAGACTAATGGTAGAAAAGGAAGGAGAAGAGATGAGACAGAGGGCTAAGAGTTTGAAAGAAGATGTTGAACTTCGTACAAGAGAAGAGGGCACCTCCTACAATTCATTGAACCAGTTTATGGAGTTCATCAATTTGTTTTAATGCAAATTTTTGCTTTTTTGATAGTCATTGTCAACAATTGTGCCTAAACAGAAAAGGCCCTACTCAATCTTGTAGTACAATCTATTCATCATATGCCCTACCACTCTATGATGCTCCAAAACAAATCAACTCTGGTGGCACGAAATTTTGATTTGATTCATGGAATTTTGCCAAATGCTCGACAATACCGTAGCTTACAAGAAATATCATTCGACTCCAAAAGAGCCTAAGAAGTCTTAGTATTAGATCAGCTCTGCCGATAAATATTGATAGCAATCCTCCAATTTGTCGTGTTCACAAAGATATCACAATTAAACCAATATAATCTTTGCAAACATGCATCATCCACAAGAAGTAACTGTGGTATGAAGTCACAGGTTTACACATTCAACATCCATCATCCAAGAGGAAGCTGGATTGAATCGAGTGATTATAATGTCGGATTGAAGGGTACCAGAACAGAAATCTTCTGAATCATTGGTGAGATTAAGGAGAAGTTAACAACTCTGAATGGATTTTTTGTTTGTTATGCTTCTAGATTGTGTAATAGTATTGCCCATGTGCTAGCGAAACTAACAATTAGTGTAACTAATACTGTTTATTGGAATGATGAATTTCTTTCAAATATCAAATGTATATTTGACTCCTTAGAGTAATGAGATATGATTTTCATTAAAAAAAAAAAAAAAAAAAAAAAAAAAAAAAGACATCCAGCGAACACAAACTTTGACAGAGCTAAATTATGCAACCATGTTCTCTTTGTAAGACTTGTCACTTTGAGGTATTTGGCATACAGTAGTTATGTTAGTTGTTTACATCATTTGGCTACATATGCGGTATGTCTCACACTATTCAATGAATAACAATCACATTTAATTTAATTACAAATATGTCTCCTTGCAATGCAGCGATGAACTCCAATGCAGGGCTTCAAAACGAATCCTAAATCCTTAAGCCTTCTCAAGCAACAATTCATCATTAAGTAAATCTGAAAGCCAAGACAAGGAGAAAGGAGAACAGTCAGGTAGCAACGAAACAGCAGCTAACTAAATGATTAACAGTTTGTAAGTTGTAACCACCTGTCAGTAGAATAACCAAAATACTGACACATAATAAGAGGGTGACTGCAGAAAGCTTACAATGCTAAAAGAGTTGCCACTCAAGAAGCAAGTAAACTGATTGGCTCAAGTATGGAGATAGTCAGCAGCCATCATCAGCTCCAGAGTCAGTTCAGGTTGAAAATCGGCATCCTTACCCCTGACAGAAAAGCAACATTTCCGCGTCAATATTGTATAAAAAGGAGTCTGAAATCTGAATATGGGGCAGAGATCTTTTTTGGTTCCAAAAACAACCAGAGTTGAACACAGGTTTCATTGGTTTAAAAATAAATAGTGAAATAAAGGTTTTACAGATATGTAGAACAAAACAAGGTTACGCAGATTAATCTTAAATGAACTTTGGTACTGCATAAAGCACGAATCTATGTTTGACATATTTCAAATTGAACTAGTTGTTTTGGGATGTCTTAACCTCTGTTTAAGTTGCTGATTCTGTTTAATTTTTAATTGTAGATTCTGCTAGTGGGCAACTTGTTCACTGTTTGTGAATCTTTTTTCTTTAAATATATTCTACTCAGATTTTTTCTCTTTAAAAAAAGCACCAACAATAACAACAAGCCCATAAAGTTCTGAAAGTTAGGGCAATTTAGGACAATGAAATAAGTCAATAACACAACACAAGTTTATACCAGTATAAAGAGGCATTACCGCATTAGTGACCAAACTGTCTTTAAAGAGAAAGAATCACGTGTATATGATGTCAACCTCCAACTTAGAAATCTAGGAACTGAAGCTAAATGGAATTTCCAACTAGGGGGACCAAATACTTCTCTGACCTCTGTAGTAACTGATTTTCATCACCTCAAAATAATTGCTCCCAACATCAATGTCAACATCATTTGAAACATGAAAAACCAACCTTTTCCAAACCTTTTTCACACTAAATAGTAATAAATTGATCTTCACAAATGTTTCTTTAAAAAAATCCTTCCAGTATGATCTATTGGAACTCAATATGGACTTCGACAAATATAATAGTATAGTTTTATATCCAGAAACCTCAAGACCTTTCTGCACTTACGGAATTCTAAACTGGGGACTACAGCTAATGGTTTTGAAAGACAATGTAACTTAAACATCAAAAGAAGCTGAAAATAAAATCCCCACATCAAATTTTTCACCAAAATATGTTTTTTTTTATAAATAAATGCAGGACCTGGGCTGGCATACTGAAGGGACCAGTAAAAGTATTAACAAATCTTCTCAAGAACGGTGGTGCTTATCTCAGGGAATGTCACTTCTCCATGTTGTGTTTCAGCAAAACTCACTGCAATAAATCAAAACAATTCCTCATATTACACAAATCCCATCCCCTCTACAAATTAAAAAAAATGCGCACACTATGTGTATGATAAAATGTGCATAAGAGTTAATTTTTACATACGTGGGTGACAAATAATGACCAAATTGAATGCGAGTGTGTGCACTTGCAAAAGAAAATACATTAATTATCAGCATAATTAGAGATGGAAGGAGAGACCTGGAGAGGTGAGCATGTTGCGGATGGTTTGAGAGACAATGGCGGCTTCTTTGTCGATAACGAACTCGAACCCCTCAGCTTCCTTGTGTCTTCTTTCTTCATCTTGATCTCCTTACGATGACGCTATACGCTGTGGTTTACGTTATTTGTCGCGTGAAATGGATTCTGTTTGGACTTTGGATAGAGGGTTGGTTTTATTTCTTTAGTTATATTGGTTAGTCTGCACTGGCAGAACAGTCAATTGATTTTTAGGATGAAATTGACTTTTTCTTTCCCAGTTAATTGGAAAAATTTGAAAGAAAGAGAGAAGAGAACATTCCTTTTTTAAATATCAATAATTAAATTTTAGACCAGACTTGATATTTAAGCCCATAACATGTCGAATTATTCTCATATTTTTTAAAATTAAACCAACCACTAATATACATGAGATTTGAACACATTTTCATATAAACGGGTGAGAATTGTTCACTCTCATGTTCAAAATTCGAATATCATTAAATGTATTTTATTGGGATCATATCCTGATATAAAATGCCGACGACTTACTCTTATATATGTTGGAAAATTCTGAGGATACGGAACATAGGTCTCAGGAGTATTAGTTGAGGTGTGCGTAAGTTGGCCCGTACACTCTCTGATTACCCAAAAAAAAATTGGTGAGAAGGAAAATCATTTAATCAAACATGGTAGATTTGGATGTAATCAAATATTTAAGTTTGAAAAGTCTTTGCCATATATGATATATACTAACATGGTGTGGCCAAATTTCTCTTATGTTTGAACTTTTAAGAGAGAAGAAAAAATCCTTTCAAAAAAAAAATAATAATAATAATAATAATAATAATAATAATAATTGCATCTTACGATGTTAATTGTTGTTGCAAAGCTTTCATGGCATTTCCTCATCGCTTAAAATATATCATATTAAAAGGGAATAAGGGGCACGATAAGTCAAAATAAGTTAATAAACAATAAACAAGGGGCGTGGCAAACTAAACATCCACTGACTGTCAGCCTGCCACTGTCAGTGGCCATCTCACCATTTTGTCCTTTTTACCCCCTCCAAAATACGACATCGTTTTACCTTTTTTCCGAAAAATTATTGCAAATAATTATATAAAAATCCCTTCTTGTCCGTTTATCGTTCTTTGTTTTGTTTGTTGTTTCCATTTTCTCTCTCTCTCCAATTGGACGACATACAGCTCCTCCAATTACCGTTACCGGAACTCGCATCCTCTCGAGATCTATCCGCCTTCTAAAGTAACATAAACGTCACCGTTTTAGCTATTTTGTTTTTGTTTTTTTGATGTTTTGTTTTTTTAAATTTGAATTTTGGTTAATTTTATGCTGTGTTTTGGATACAGGTTGGTTTTTTTGTTTTTGTTCGAGAGAGATCGTATAGGCTGTGATGGCGAGTAGAGTGGATCACGAGTATGATTATTTGTTCAAGATCGTGTTGATCGGCGACTCTGGCGTCGGCAAATCGAACATTCTTTCAAGGTTTACGAGGAATGAGTTTTGTTTGGAATCTAAATCAACTATCGGTGTTGAATTCGCCACCAGAACTCTTGAGGTTATTGTTCTTAAATCGATTTGTCGTTTGATCTGTTCATAACAAATAATTTGTTCGTTTTTGTTAAATCTGTTGCGTTCATTTTGTTTTTGTGAGTATGAATTTGGCTGATCTGAATTTTCAACTGCGTTGCATGAGGCCTTATCGAACGACTGTGTTTTGAATTATTTTTTGAAATTCGAAATGATCATGTGTCAAACCAATAGATCGTTGCCATTTGTAATAAAATTTATTAATATAATTGTGGTATTGATGTGGTTTGTCGTATGCCTCTCATCGAAGACATTTTTTTGTAAAATTGCGTGATCAAGATGAATGGGAGATCTCCTGAGCTAATGTGAGAACTAATTACAGATTGTGATTCTTAGGTGTTTAATTGTGTTTACATTCAGATTCTGTAGCCTGAGTGATGGAGTGAGCCCTCTAATAGAATGAGAATATGATGATTGTGGGTGATGCTGATGCCTACTGCCTAGGTCATCTATTGTGGACTTTCATAGTTTCATGTATAATTAGACTTGGCTTTGATTCATATTATAAATGTACCAACACTAATAGAGTTAACGAATGAACATTGTATTCTGTGTTGTTTCTTGCTGTGATTTATTATGTTGTATCTTCTTACAAGTGCAATAATAGATCTGAGTCTCTGACTCTCAGTTTGTTGAGAGATATAGCCAATTGATTGGTACTTAATATACCAGTCAATTTGAAAGTGTAGGGATGAGGTTATCTAGAAGATTGTTGTGTTGTTGTTGCAGAGATGGGATAGTCAAATGACTTCTCACATAATTTAAGAACTATGATAACTTGTGTCCAAATGAAAATAAAAAATTAAATAACTGTTTCGGGTACTTTGTTAAAAGGAAAATCAATGAACTCTATGAGTTGATTGTTTGGTCAATTGATTGAAATGTTCCTCAACTCATTTGAGTCCTCTAGAATTTACACCCTTCTTTTTAGCCTAAGATGTATGTATGGCTTCGAGTTTCCTTTTTGTTTTATGTTCCTATGAGTATGTTGTTATATATAATACTTGCCGATTCTCCTTTCTCTTCCTTAATGTCTTTTATACTGGTGGGGCAGCACAGTTTGTGGATAAATGGTTTGCTTTTTGGATTTATGTGGAGCTAATATCTAATATTTGATGCAGGTAGAAGGAAAAACAGTTAAGGCACAGATTTGGGATACTGCAGGCCAGGAGCGATACCGAGCTATCACCAGTGCTTACTACAGAGGAGCAGTTGGTGCACTTCTTGTCTATGACATAACCAAGAGGCAAACTTTTGACAATGTCCTAAGGTGGCTCCGTGAATTGAGGGACCATGCAGATTCAAACATTGTCATAATGATGGCTGGAAATAAGTCGGACTTAAATCATCTGAGAGCTGTTGCAGAAGATGATGGTCATTCCTTGGCTGAGAAGGAGGGTCTCTCATTTCTCGAGACTTCAGCTTTGGAAGCAACCAATGTGGAGAAGGCATTCCAGACCATTTTGACAGAGATTTACCAAATCATAAGCAAAAAAGCATTAGCAGCCCAACAGGCATCTGCTAATACCACTCTTCCCGGTCAAGGAACCACTATTAATGTTAATGATGCATCACCGAGTGTGAAGAAAGGCTGCTGCTCCACTTGAGATGATAAGGTTACTTGAGGAAGGGAACAGATGCGATACCAGCAGACATTTTTCATCTCTTTTTTTTCAAAAATATCTTATCTTTTTTCCTTTAATTTTCCATATCTTTTAATCTTTGGCTGAGAGAGAAACAAATAGAATACTTTTACTTCATTGAGTTGTGATAAGGAAGCCTGTGAAATTTAAATAGGTGATTCTGCCTTTCTTTTGCCCCTTTTCGCAACTCAGTTGCCTTCAAAAGTGATATTGATGGATGCTAGGATTTTGGGGTAGGAAAGTGGGAGCTTATATTATATTAAGGAGAAATAGTGGGGCAGAAGAAGAGGCATTGTAAGTTTTTGTGTTGCTGTATGGTTTTTGTTCATTCCGTTACTTTCTAACTTGTAATAGATGTATTCCTATTTGAAGATAGAGGTACCTTTCCATCAATTCTTCTTAGCTTTAACATTTCTTTATGCGGCCCCTTTTATTTTCTTCTTTCTTTAAACCAATTTGGTGGCCGTGACCTGACCTGACCTATACCTCCGGTCGAGTTAGGTTACTTTCCAGTCTTCTCAACTGTGTTGATCAAGTACTAATTTGTTATCTGTTTGATTTGAATTCTGGAAATAGTCTCCGTGAAAACGTACATCATTAAAACCAACAGGAATAAGATTGTGTACATTAGAATCTTTTTAGCTAAGAGCCATTATGCATACTCTTTTTTAACCAACTTGCCTTCAGATTAAGTGACGTTGGTTCCAAGTCATCTTGAATCGATGTGGATCGCATCCCATTATTGCTTTCTCACACGTGTATTATAAAAATGCAAGTAAAATCATATTATCTGGCTGCTGAGATTGTGTTTTGAGTTTGTTTTAAGCCATCATGATTATAAAAACCACTTTACCACCATCGGGTCAAGCAATAGGAATATGGTGCTTATAAACCAAGCATATAATTTTCAGGACAATAATCCGCTATGCATTGTTTCAATGCCGACGGATCTGCCTGTTCTCGAATCATTGAGTTTGCAAGAGAGCCTCTTCATCTTGTACATTTTGATGAGAAACAATGAAACATAAACATAAGATCTGTCGCAAAATCTGTTTACCATCTATTCAATTTGTACTGTTACATGATGGATTCTATATGTTTTCTGACAATAATCGCTAATCTTATTAATTATTTCACTAGAGCTGACTTCAGGCTCGGCAATTACATGGCAAGACAATACAATTTTCCCAACTGTAATTGCCCAGACGTGCAAGTCATGAATAGTTTGAACACCTTTGATACACTCAAGATCTCTTTGCAACCTAGCAACATTGATCTCGCTTGGTGTCCTCTCCATTAGTATAACAAATATAGTCTTAAACATGGGTATAGTAGTACCTAGTGCAAAAACAGCAAAAACAAGAGTGCAGAAAAGATCGACTATAGACCAACCTGGTTTCACCCACAAAAACAATCCTGCAATCATCACCCCAGCCGATTGAATTAGATCAGCCATAACATGTAGGTAAGCCCCTTGGAGATTTATGTTTAACATCTTCGTCTTTATGGGAGAACCCGACGCCATATTAGTCCCATCTTCTTCAGCTGCTGCACAAAATTTCTCTCCCTCTTGATGATGATCATGGTCATCACCATGACCGTGACTGTGACCATGACTGTGACCATGAACATGATGTCTGTCACCACAAGCATGATGAGCGTGATCGTGCCCAATACATGTGACCATGATTAAATTGATGAGAAATCCAAATGCTGAAACTCCAAACATAAGTTCACCGTTCACATTTGGACTTTTGTGAACCATTCTGTCAACCGCTTCATAAACTAAGATCCCAGATATCAGCCATATAAGTTGTACTGATAAAAGGGCACCCAAAATTTCAAAACGGTTGAATCCAAAAGAATACTGTGATGTTGCATCCCAACCAGAGGCCCAGACTGCAAATAGAGAGATGGAGAATCCAGCAACATCTGTAAGCAAGTGAGCTGCATCTGTCATTACTGCAAGGCTGTTTGCTTTAAATCCGCCAACAACCTCTACTACCATAGCAATAAGGGTGAAGATTATGAGGCAAAAAAGTTTTATAGCTGACTTAGATCGCTCATTTGATTCGAATGTGTTATTTTCTTGTTTGAAGAAGGCACAAGCAGAACCAGAAGGTAGCTGCTGTGCTATTGCAATGACAACATCTCCTTCATAGACCATTGGCATCTCAATATCCTGCTGGTTTTCTGACGTCAAAATGGACAACTCCTCACTTTCCATCTGCTTGGGCGAGGACCCTTTTTTTAATTAAAAAAAGGAGAAAAGATGACCAACTTAAGAAACAAGCAAATATAGCATGGTTCAAATGATGAAAAGCACAAGGGATAAATGGAATTTAAAATAAAGAACAAAGAAAAACCACATTGGAAAGACAAAATTTTGCATGCACGTACAAATTTAAGAGACTATTTAGTTTCCTATTGTCTATGTGGCAGCAATCAATTACTGAAAATACCCCCTCTCCAGCAGCATTTCATCGTAAAAAGCAAACAAACTTACACTACTCACTTTTATTCCCGTTGGGCAGTCATGAATTTCTGATGGAACATAACAAAACCATCTTAGGTGACACACCGCCTCTTGTCCTCGATGAATGCTAACTCTAGCATCTCAGAGATATATGTTCTTATCTTCTCTTGCACCATTGTTTATACATCTAAAAACCGTTAATTCCATCCGCATAGATTTATTTCATATGTTGGGAAAACAGCATCCGCTGCTCAAACATCATTTATCATACTTGCCTCGCAAGATCAATATAAACTTGTTTAAAATTAACAAGCACCTGTAACTCATACCACACTGCAAACTCCTACTTACAGACCACTCAAAATCTAGAGGTAGTGTCCTCTCAGGAATCAGACGACAATCCTGAGACATCCCAGATAGCAAGCTAAATTTTCCAGCTCATAGAACAATGTTGAAGCAACTAATCAAGCTCCACTTGATTCAATTCTCCTCAATCCTGAACTAGTTAGGGTTGGTCAAAGGAGTCGACTAATTAACATGCCATATATATAACATACACTTGTGGTTCTCCTTTACATAATTCTTTGCGCAAATCATTGCCTGAACCCTGAACCACGCTTCATTATATAATGTCCCCACACTTCTAAGTAGCAAGACAATGCATGCACCAGAACAAAATAAAAAAAAATTATCAACCAAACATGCTCAAACTCCAAAAATTCAAATTTTAATGCACTAATACACTCAGCCATACTTGAATACAAAGTACAAACAACTCTAAAAACCTAGACTTGCATTCAAATCCTTAAACACAAAAGCAAGAACATTAATCCCCTGTAAACAAAACAAAAAAGAGGTGGCAAATGGCAAAGCATCAAATCCCAGCACATAAAATCTATGTTGCGTGATCACACATGATTTTCATCCAACAAACAAATTACCAAAAACCCATTTAAACACAACAAAGCAAATCAAAACACCCCAAGAGATTTTCCCAAAACAGAAGGATATCAAATATCATACCTGGGAAGAAGAGGAGATAAAAGAAAAGCTTGTAGGAGATTTGAAGGGTTTGTTTCGTGTATTAAATGGGGATATGAGTTGTAAAAGAGATTTCTATCATACGTCATTGGCTCCTCACATGGAAAGGCTGAGGCGATTCACGCTTTCCATATTTGTGCGGAACCTAAAGGGAAATTTTTGAGACGGCAGAGCCCGCTTAACAGAGAAGACAAATTCGGCCTCGGCCAGCAGATTTGCCCCCGACAACACGCGCTTTAATGCGACTGGAGCTATAATGTTTTTGCCACCCTTTTCTGATTTTTTCAGACAAGTCGATACAGATAGTTAGTTTTTGTACAATGATTGTTGGAAACTTTGAATGGGAAAACAACGTGTGGTTTCAAAATCTTATTAATTTCAATACAAATAATGAATTAGATTCCCATTAGTATGTGGGGGTGGTAACGTGTGTTAATTGCGTCCACAAAAGTTAGCATCCCGAATATCAACACATTATTTACTCGTCCTATTTGTATTTCAAAAATGCTACACATATAAAAAAAATTCTTATAATTTTTATATCTCTCTTATTTAGGGGTGATAATTTGGGTCAGGATTTTTTTATTCGTTCGATTCGATTCGCTTTAAAGCGAATATGGGTTTGGAAAATTGGATTCGTTTAATAAATGTGTCAATTCGATTCGATTCGTTTATTTAAGCTCTTCAATTTGTTTATTCGTTTAGAATTCGTTTATTAAACGAATCATAAACGAGTCGAATTCGAATCCAATTCGTTTACTATCCGTTTAATTATATTACAAATTTACCCTTAATTTTATTTATTATATTTGTTAAACACGAAGGGTAATTTAATAATTTCAAACGTTTAACTGAAGTATATAAACTGAAATCTAAAACTTAAACCTACTAAAATCTAAAGTTCTAAACCTAAACTCACTATGCCGGCGGCCTCAATCTCCCTCAAAATCGTAGCAGCCATCAGGTAATGTTTTTGTAATAGTTCTTTCAACAGTGGCCACTACTGCAAAAAAAGTAAATAGAGATGATAAAGCTTTTTGCTAGATCTGAGAAGTTGTCTGGAAGTTGATTCTTGTATTGATTATATCGGTGTTTTCCTATTTCTCAAGTCTTCATAGGAAGCACAGCGAGAATTAACTTGATCTGTGCCACTCATGGTAGTATAATATTCGCTATGTGAAGTACTTCATTTTTCTAATACAGATAGATCATCTTGTTTCTACAAAGATTTTCGACGGGCATGCCTCTTATTGGCCTTCTTACCCGACCTGTTGCGCCTTCCATCAGATTTAATGTTACTAGTATTTTGAGAAAAACATAAACCCTGAAGCTGGCTTGGAGAATCTTTTGTTTGAATGATCCCTTTTTTCACAGAGCTTTCAGGAATTTGATATAAATGAATCGGATGCGAATAATAAACGAATCGGATGCGAATATTAAACGAATAATAAATTCGATTCGATTCGTTTGATTTATATAAACGAATAAACGAATCGAATACGAATATTCGTTTATTAAACGAATCGAATCTGAATCCTAATATCAAGATTTTTTTAATAAACGAATCGAATTCGAATTTAGTGCATTACAATTCGATTCGTTTAGAATTCGTCACGAATTCGATTCGTTGATTCGTTTTGTCACCCCTACTCTTACTGTAGCTATAGTGACAGTGATCATTATAGTGACAATAATCACTATAGCTACAGTGAGATAGGTGTAGAAATTGTAAGTAAGAATTTATATATGTATATCATTGCTCTTTGTATTTTGACTATAGATTGGGATAAAAAATCGTTCGAATTATTATTAGAATTTGTGGATGTTGATTTTCGCCTGAGGTCCACAATCGAGAATTTATAGGTTGGGGGCATTAGTGATCCTGCAAAATAAAGGTAGAGTGGGCGTAGAGGTTACTGCCCACCGGTGTGGTGGGTGTCGTAGGCACTCCGACGCTTAATTCACCGATGAAGACGAGCTGTAAGTAATGGAAGAGCAATGCTAGAGACTACCTTGATCCATGTGAATTGCCGTGACAGCGGTTGGTCGGAGGTTCTGAGGGCTCTGGTGAGAATGATTAAGTTTTGGGTTGTAATACTTTTTATCTCTCTCCCCAAAAGTGGATTTCCTCTTCTATTTATATGCACTAAAGATATAAGCACATTTAATACATTATTGTCCGTTGGATGTTGGAAACGACCGATCCACGAGAAGGGGGAAGTTATGTGTTTAAGGTTTCGTGGGTTGGTAACTGATGAGTTATGAGGCCATTTGGGTCAGTCATTTTCTTGGGTATGAGCTTGTGACTAGCTATCAAATGGGCCTTCTCTGAGAGCTTTGGGTTCTTTAGGCTAGTGGGTGATGAGTGTCGGGCCGCTCTTTGTGCGTAGGCCTAAGAAGGTAATTGGGGCCCAAGTCTATTATGAGTATTATTTGGAGGGATTGGACTATTACTAATATAGGGCCTGAAACGAAAAGTCAAAAATACCCTTGGCCCAAATTTGGCCCATGCAGTTTGTCATTTACTCTCTAAGTCTAGAAGTCATTGACTTGTAGAGTATTTATGTGCATGTCGAATGAAACAGGATGTGGGGTATTTGCTAACTGAACCTGACGAAGGCTCAAAGCTAATTCATACGACATTGCCGTACGGACTGAGGGAAGTGCATGTCTTTAATTGACTCGACACGAGTCTTTAAGGGATGTCCCCAGTCGACTGAACCAGATGAAGGTTCGGGATGTCTTCAGTTAACTGGATATGAGTCATTGGAGGATGTCCCCGGTCGACTGAACCAGATGAAGGTTCATGGGATAATTCACACGATATTGTCGTATGGACTGAGGGAAGTCCATGTCTTCAATTGACTCGACATGAGTCCTTAAGGGATGTCTCCGGTCGACTGAACCAGATGAAGGTTCAAGAGATAATTCACACGACATTGTTGTATGAACTGAGGGAATTCCATGTCTTCAGTTGACTCGACATGAGTCATTGGGGGATGTGATGGAGTTGGTGCTTGGAGTGTCAATCCGATTTGTGTATTTTATTATTTATTAATAAAATAACTACATTTTTCATTTCATATCTTATAATGGTATTGTCATTACGCGTATTAAATTGATGTATAAATATGTTAATAATGACATCGACCTTAGAATAGCCTTGACACTAAGTGTAAACTATTATTGAAGTAAATATTCTAGTCGTTGGTTTTGTAATACGGTCGAATTCCTATAACCTAGAAGACTAGCACATGTCGTATATTGGAATTGGAGTTCCAATGGTTTAACGCAATGTACCATGAGTTTTGAAAACTTGTATAGACATGTGGGTATTCATTGGAGCGAATATTGAATGACTCATATGTGATTCCTAATAGTTGGAAGTACACACCACCGTCAATAAGAATCTTATCATATGTAATCCTTTAACTATAGGATAACATTGATTTTGTGTGAGATCCTCCACACTTAGATGTCATGTATGTCATAAACCTTTCATGGTCTGGCCTCTAGATATTCGTTGGGTGTGAACCGATGCACTAAGTAATCAAGTGTGAAGCAAGATAGGATTTTTCGGCTCGTATGTGCACCATAAGGGATTTAGGTATCCATGTGAGTAAAGTCACGATTCTTAAATCTTTGGCCAAAGTCGATCACCTAGGGTGGATCGCATTAGTTATGAAGAATCGTGGACATGTCGCTATGGGATGTGTTTCTCGAAAACTTGACGGTATATTCTATATTTCCTAAGCACCACTCGGATAGCCTACGACGGAGGGATTGTTAAACATATGTGATAACCTCGACTTGTATAGTTCAGAAAGGTCGTTCGTGTTCTTCGCGAATTCCGAGGTGGCCGAATTACGTACATATTAGCTAGGCTTATATGACGAACATGTATGAACTTAGAGAGTCCCAATATGAAGTGTACTCGTTAAGCACTTGGGTAGCCAATTAATTTTGATAAAAGTTAATATTCGATATTATAATTATCAACTAAGATAATCAAGTGTTATTGAATAACATTGATTATTTACTTTGACCTAATTGGATTAATTGGATTAATTCAATAATTACACAATGACTTAATTGTAAAATCATAATTATCTCTACCATTTGAGGATATTATGGTAATTGTAAGTATGTAATAATATGTGATTTTGGCTTGATTTGGATTAAATCAATGTGGCAAACATTTAACTAATCCATTTTCTAATCATTGGCTGATTTAATTGGATTAAATTAAAGTGTGAGATAATGGTGATTAGTCACACCTAATTATACATACTTGAACAAATTGGATTAAGCCCACTTAAAAGTTGATTACAACTTTTATTAATTAAAAATTACCTAAGTTTTGCTATAAATAACAAGCTTTATGAAGGTTTTAATTACAAGAAAAAATACAAGCATAAGCAAATTTTTATAGTGATTAGCCTAGGTTAGAGAAATGTTTAGAGAAGCTTGTGAGGTCTCTAAAATATTTCATTAAGGATAAATCAAGATTAGATCTTGAAGTGAAGTGAAGCTTGCGTTGGAAATCGAGATTGGATTTTGAAGTCGAGCTTGCACACCTTAGAGGTTCTCCAACAATTTCAACAATGAGAAGTAGATTGGATCTTGCATCTTGCATCAACTATGTAATGTTTGATCTTCTCCTAAGCTTTGTTTATTTGTGTATTATATGCATGATCACATATCTTAATGTTTAATAAGGCTAATCAATTGTGTTAGGATACTTTAGAAGTATAAACACAACATGCTTGTAATTAGGTCAAAGATGTTCATGTTGGACATGAAACAATTAATTAGAGTTCAGAACTCTAAATTAAAGCTTAGAGTTATGACTACCATTCTAGATTCACTCGACCACCTTTAGGTGGACTAGAATTGTTCACGAGACATTTCTAATTGGGATTCTAAAATGGTTTGTGTATTGGATTCAAAATTTACGTAAATGCGTATTTAGAATAAATTTATGTTTTTGGAAAAATATTTGATATTTTGAAAAACTTGATTTTTATTCTATAACATGTGTTAATGTTGGTTTTGAAATTAAAAATTAATTTTATGTGTTTTTGAAGTGTTTAGGGAAGACCAGAAGCAATTAGGGTAATATACCCTAATTGCATCAGTTCACTGGAAAATGAGCTGAGCAATTGAAACAAAGAAAAAAAAAATGCTTAAGACATGGCACTACAGTGCGCGCGCGCACTGGAGCGCGTGTATTCACGCGCCTCACAAGCTTGACGCGCACAGTTTTTATTTTGCTTTGTTCTGGAGTTTCCGAACTCCGATTCACTCCTGATTTTTTCCTACACACTCGTAATGAAATGTAGTATTTCATTAAATAATTTAAAATTACACACAAACTTGATATCCATGGGTTTGACCCATTTTCCATGCCCAATGCACTGATCCGACCTAGAGGTTCCACAATAGCCCCTACAAGATATCCTCGGTTGACTAAACTATATGAAGGTTCAGGATAATCCTCATACTATGGTTCAAAGGGCCAGAGGAATCTTCAATGTCGTCTGGACCAGATGAAGGCCGGGTCTTCAACTTGACTCTACATAAGCCATGGGGAATATTCCCATTCGACTGAACCAGATGAATGTCAGATTAATCCTCATACTACGGTTCAAATGGCCAGGGGAATCTTCAATGTCGTCTGGACTAGATGAAGACTGGGTCTTCAACTTGACTCTACATGAGCCATAAAGAATGTTCCCAGTCGATTGAACCAGATGAAGATCAAGATAATCCTCATACTACGGTTCAAATGGTCATGGGAATCTTCAATGTCATCTGGACCAGATGAGTGAAGGCCAAGTCTTCAACTTGACTCTACATGAGCCATGAGGAATGTTCCCAGTCGACTGAACCAAATGAAGGTCAGGATAATTCACATACTACGGTTCAAAGGGCCAGATGAATCTTTAATGTCGTCTAGACCAGATGAATGCCACGTCTTCAACTTGACTCTACATGAGCCATGTGGAACGTTCCCAGTCGACTGAACCAGATGAATGTCAGGATAATCCTCATACTACGGTTCAAAGAGCCAAGGGAATCTTCAATGTCGTCTGGACCAGATGAAGGTCCATGAGAATCTAAACTCCACTAGACCTGATGAAGGTCTAAGAGAGTCTTTACTTCTCATTCTACTGGACCTAATTTAGTCCTATAAGAGTCTTCACTCTACTAGACCTGACAAAAGTTAGTGAGGGTCTTCATTCCTCATTCTATAATCCTCACTCTACAAGACCTGACAAAGGTCAGTGAGGGTCTCCATTTCTCATTCTACAAGACCTGACAAAGGTCAATGAGACTACGATCGAATGGACGTGATGGAGGCTCATGAGACCACGATCGAATGAACCTGATGGAGGTTCATGAGAATCTCCACTCTACTAGACTTGATGAAATTCTATGAGACTACGGTCGAATGGACCTGATAGAGGCACATGAAACTACGATCGAATGAATCTGATAAAGGTTCATGAGAATCTCCATTCTACTAGACCTGATTAAGGTTTATGAGATTACGATCAAATAGACATGATGAAGTTCAATGAGGCTCTTCTAATGCATTCTAGAGTTGATGGAAATCCGTGATGATAATCTTCATATGTAGTCTGGAGGAGATGATTATCTTCATATGTAGTATGGAGTTATTGGCAGTCCATCTTGTCATATGAAGAATATGACTATCCTTTCATGTTGTATGGAAGAGATGGCAATTTTTCCATGTACCATGAAGTTGATGGCCATCCATCTTGTTGTTTGGGAATTGAATGAACAAGATGTTTTATCATCCCATATATGTCGAGTGAGACCATATGATATGATACTATAAGTGCTCTTGAAATTAAAATTATTTGGAATAAAGGAAGAACTCCATTCGAAAATCATCGGGTTGTGTCGAGTGGACTTTTCATATGTGCATGTTCAATTATCATTGGACTTGTGGTGTCAAATGAGATATTTCCCTAGTGGTAAGCCTTCACATGTGTTGTGTCGAGTTGCACCTTGCCTTAGTGCCAAGCCTTAATTTATATCATGTCGAGTGGTACATTCACCTAGTGCCAAGCCTTTATTTGTTTCACATACATCGTGTCGAGTGGCTCATTCTTCTAATGTCATACTCTATTTTTTGGTGAATCAATAGAGTGATCAAGTTGGATTGGTACACCAAAGACCTTTGTCAAATGGGAAATATGGAGATATATTTGTGAAGGGTACGTCCTTTCCGTGTCGAATGAGACAACTGCAAGTACTTATACATGATACGTTGATTCATTGTCTGGGATGAGTAGTAAGTAGAATGGTTCCTCTATAGTAAGATGTCTCGTTCATGTGGCTTGAAGAATGTTTATTTTGTTGGGTATCTCTTGGCAGCATGCATTTAGACCGATGTGGCTCTTGCATGCATTCACGTGTGGACCGGTCTTCACGTAGCCTGAACATGTCTCTTGCAGCATGTGTTTGGAGCTTTGATAAGTGAGCCACTTTATTTGGGCAATGGAGATTTGGAAGTTTGCTTCATACCCATATATAGTGTCGACTGGGATCCTCGTCAAGTGCCAAGCTTCAGACTGTAGTGTCGACTGGGACATCGTTAACAAGTGACCAACCACATATTGTAATGTCAATTGGGACATCCTTAACAAGTCCCAAGCTACAGACATATAGTGTCGAATGAAATTCACATCATGTCCCAAGTTACACATGTGTTGTGTCGAATAAGATATACATTAAGACCTAAGCTATACTCACTTTTTTGGGATCTACAACAATTCCTAAGCTACACACGTGTTGATGTCGAATAGAATGCACATCAAACCCCAAGCCATACATGTGTATAGGATTCACAATAATTCCCAAGCTACACACATGTTGATGTTGACCGAGACATCTATAATAATTATCAAGCTATTTATAGTTATGTCGACTGGGACACCAATAACTAGTCCCAAAAATTACAATGTCAACTATGACATCTATTCCAAGTCCCAAGCCACACATTGATGTCGATTGAGACATCCATAACAATTATTAAGCTATATATAATAATATCGTCTGGGACACCATTAACAAGTGTCAAACAACACACTAATGTCGAGTGAGACACTCTTAACAAGTCTCATGCCTTACTAATGTCGAATGAGACATTTTTAAAAGTGTAAGTCATATCTGGTAATGTTGACTATGATGTACACGCCAAGTTCCCATATAATGTCGAATGGAATGTCTTCACACCAAGTCCACATGTAGTGTAGAGCGGGATGTCCAAGTAATTCTTTATACATGTATTGTCGACTGAAATATCCTCATCAGACCAAGTTTTCATATAAGTATGTCGATTAGGCCAGATGATGGTTTATGTGGTAGATTGGAGCAAATGGGTTTCTCCATAAGTTGGAGTTTTGTGAATGATAGTTTTTTCTAAAGTAACCAATGAATACTTATTTGGGAAGCTATGATGTCCCCAATGTGACAGTGGGTGGCTTATGACTCTTTTTTATGGTCTAATCACATCAAGTGATACCTTATTGAGATATTTTGCTAGCACATCAAATAATTATGTCGCTTGGGAGGATTCAAGATTCTTTCATTGTAATGGTTGGTGAAGTTTCCTCTCTTATTGTTACTTTTATCCTCCTCTCACATGATTTCAATGTGAGCCCGTGCCATAACTTGATCCATTGTGTAGCATCGAAATTTAGTGATTTTTTTTGTAGAGTCCACTTTCTGAAAGTAATCCATTTTTGAATGCTTCATTGCCGTAGGCTGATGGAAATTTGGGATTGTTATCCTCTTTTTATTCGCAAGGTCTCCCCTCTCCGTTGCTGGATGGCGTTGAGATCATTGGTGGTCTTATCAAGCTTGCAAGAACTTGCAAAATGCTCCACAAATTTGTTTGCTAGCTGTTGGTAAGACTCAATGGATCTGTATGGAAGATTGATAAACCAGGTGAGGGCAGAACCAACCAATGTTTCTCCAAATCTTATGCACATTCCAACCTCTCATTGATGTGGTGCCAGACCCATTGACATCATTTTATATTTATAATAGATAACATGGTCGTCTAGGTCTGTTGATCCATTATATAATTTCATGTTTGAAGGCCTGAATTTCCTTGGTAGCTCGATAGAAGTGATTTTCTTTGAGAATGAGGTGTCTGAAATTATACTGGTTTGGTTTTTCCTCATTGGTAGCCTGACACCGGGTAGGCTAGACAAAATTGCTTCTTTGAATTCTAACATGTCATTGCGCATGGTGGATGTGATTTGTTATGCTTGGTCGACTAGAGAAATAGGTTCACTTCTTGGATGGTTTTGGGTATGGTGGTTTGATGGCAAATCATTATTTTCCATATCATTGAATTCCCCCAAGAGATTTGATGAGATTATATAATTGTTGGGACTGTCTAGAGTATCACGTTGTTGGGAAGTTGATGAGATCTGCTCCAGTTGCTTTTGGAGGGTTGTATTGGAGCTTTGCATGGCTTGATTCTATTCTTCTAAGGCGCGTAATCGTTCTTATAGTATGGCCAGCTGTGTAGACACATGATCTGGTGACTGCTCACTGCTAGAAGCCATGAATGACTGTGTTTTAAGAATCGTAGATTGAAAGATCTATGTTTGTTATGAATCGCTAAGGCCCCACGGTGGGCGCCAAATTGTGATTGCTGATTTTCGCCCGAGGTCTACAATAGAGAATTTGTAAGTTGGGGGCACTAGCGATCCTGCAAGATAAAAGGTAGAGTTAGCGTGGAGGTTACTGCCCACTGGTGTGGTGGGTGTCGTAGACACTCCGACACTCAAGTCAGTGATGAAGACGAGCTGTAAGTAATGGAAAAGCAAGGCTATAGACTACCTTGATCCCCATGGATTACCGTGAGGGCGGTGGGTCGGAGGTTCTGAGGGCTCTGGTGAGAATGATTAAGCTTTGGGTTGTAATACTTTTTGTCTCTCTCCCCAAAAGTGGATTGCCTATTCTATTTATATGCACTAGAGATGTAATCACATTTAATACATTTAATTGTCTTGTCCGTTTGATGTTGGAAACGGCTGATCCACGATAATGTGGGAAGTTATGAGTTCAAGCGTTTCGTGGCTTGGTAACTGATGAGTTAGGAGGCCATTTGGGTCAGTCATTTTCTTGGGTATGGGCTTGTGACTAGCTTTCAAATGGGTCTTCTTTGAGAGCTTTGGGTTATTTAGGCTAGTGGGTGATGAGTGTCAAGCCTCTCTTTATGCGTAGGCCTAAGAAGGTAATTGGGGCCCAAGTCTATTTTGGGTATTGTTTGGAGGGATTAGACTATTACTGATATAAGACTTGAAGAAAAAAGTCAAAAATGCCCTTGGCCCAAATTTGACCCATACAAAATTCAAGATTTTTTTTAAATAAAATTTCGGGGTTCATGAAGGAAAAATTGTCTCATTCGAATTTTTTATTTGGGATGATATATCATCCTGAATCCCGATTAAAATTTTTATTTGGATTGAAAAATCATTTTGAATCACATATCGAATGAGACGAAATCCTAATCGGGATTCAGATTTTTCTATCAACCTTATTTGTAGGGGTGGTAAAACGAATCAACGAATCAAATTTATATCGAATCCTAAACTAATCGAATCAAAATGTGATAGATTCGTATTCGATTCGTTTATTAAACTAATCGAATACGAATATTAGTTTAGTTATGATATTATTTAATAACATAATTTATTTATATTAATTCTTCATAAATATATACATACGAAATATGTAATTAATATATTTACTAAAAATAACTCGCCAAATATCGACAATATTATTTTTTCTATGATAATTAGCAATAATTTATTAAATCTTAATTGAAAATTAACAATAAATAGTAAAATAAAATAATAAAATGAATAAACGAATCGATGAGTTTAAATTCGTATTCGATTCGTTTATCGAATCGAGCAATTTATTAAACGAATTCAATTTTTAAATCCGTATTCGCTTTAAAGCGAACCGAACGAATAAATGAATCTTAACCCAAATTGTCACCCTTACATATTTGGACACAGCCCACACAACGACCAGTTAGGATCCAAATTTATACTAAAATTAGGGACTTTAATCTAAGTGCTTAATTTTTATAATTAAATTTTGATAAATTAATTTGTTAATATGAAACACATATTTAATTATATTATAGACTTTAAATTTAATTTCTGATCAAATCATAAAATAAAATAGTTTTTATATTTATTATCATTTATCGATAATAGTCAAATATTTTATAAACGTATTTAGGCGCACAAAACTCGGGCACATGTGGACATGTTTGTATCAATTTGATGGATGCTTTCATATTGGACCATCCAAATGCAGTGGATGACGAATAATTTAATTTATTGGGCAAAGTCATTTTTTACACTTATGTTGGAAATTATTAGAAAATTTTAAAAATATTCTTCTGTTTATCTAAATTTACAAAAATGCTTTTTTTTCTACGTTAATTTAAGGGTGACAGAACCAAACTCTGATAAGGATTTTACGTGAAAATATCATTTTAAAATTTTAAACTTGAAATTACAAATTTATCTATATAAACAACATTACAACACCACGGTGGATTTTCTCATCACCCAAAGAAGTAATCAAACAAATCCATGAACGAATCAAAATTAACACCGTGGCCTCCATTCTCATCTCCTTGAAAACCCATCAACACTCCTCTTCCTCCTCCATTCAAAATCCATTAACACCACCCACTTCCTTCCATCACTCATTTTGAAATAAATGATTTAATGATGAGATTTCCAACGATTTCAAATTAAAAAAAAAATCTTATATTAAAGTTCAAAAAGGGCGAAAGAAAAGTGGTACTTCTCCCCTAATCCCTATTGAAAATTTGAAATTACTAAAATACATTTTTTTTTTGTCAGTTTACATAAGCTTATATCCCTTTAATCTTTATTATGATGGTAAAAATGCATTAATATAAAATTGGCGTTACATATTCTTGAAGATTCATCACAAACTCTCATCATGGAATCGCAAAATGATTCATCAGCCATTTTTGATAGGACCCACAATTTAATACAAATGGATCATCAATAGGATATTAATTTGAGAAAAATGTTAAAACTGCACAAAGACAAGGACCTATATGTTATTATTACACAAAAAGCACTGGACGATATTGAAATTGTCAAGCATCAAGCCATCAATCACACACAGAGGGGCATTTATGGAACCAAAAAGATAAATGAGCTAAAGCAGCTGATTAAATAAATAGTTACCTCAGCCACAGCGAAGTTGCAGCCGTCACCATCTATTCCCACCTCCATATTCTTTTAATTTATTTGGTAATTAAACATATATAATTAAAAAAAGCCTATTGCTAATTATTATTTATTTTTAAAAAAGAAACAGAGATTGAAATTTTCTTTGAGGGTTTCTTTCAACCTCTGCATTTGTTTTGCCTCAATTTTAGAGGAGTAAAAATGGAGCCTGCCGTTGTGGATGATATCATAAGTCGTTTATTGGATTTCAAAAACGGGAGAGGAGGAGGCAAACAAGTGCAGCTTAGCGAGAGCGAGATCCGTATGCTCTGTACGGTCTCCAGAGAAATTTTTCTTCAGCAGCCTATTCTTCTTGAGCTCGCCGCCCCCATCAAGATCTGCGGTCAGTTTGTTTCTTTTTTTTCTTGCTCTTATTGGATTTTTGTGATGTGGGTTTTGATTTTGATGAAAAATTAGTGCGGAAGTTTGCAGCTTTTAAGTCAAAAAATGGGTTTTTGTCAAATGATACATAAGAGAAAGGGTTAAAAGTTCGTTTCTTTTGGGGGGCTTTTGTGGGTTATTTTGAATGTGTTTTGAATTGGGTTTAATTGGTGTGACTCTATCTTGAGATGGTTCTATGGCTTTCGTAATAATCATGTAAAAATGTTCAAAACGAATAAGAGCGGAAAATGGATGAGTTGGTAAAGAACAAAGTTAGGTTGTGTGAAGAGCATGAACTTGAATTGGTTCAGTAGTTATTGTTAAATTTATCTCTTTATTTATTCTGTTCCTTGGTATTGGTGTTTCTATTAGTCGGCATACTGTTACTGGTTAATTTAAGTACAGTACTCTTGGTCATTCAGAGATGGTGAATTTGCAATTGTAAGCTGTAACTAATAATATTATTAGTGTGTGTGAGCTATGGCAGTTGATCTCAACCAGGTTTGTTTAAGCCATTGACTTTTGTACATATTTCCGTTGTTTTCATTTTGGTCTGTCTTGAAGCGTGCCGCTCTTACTTCTCGTATAGTACCTGCTCGGGTAGATTTAGAATGCTTTGGGAGGCAGATGGAGTCCTTTTCATTATAATCAAATAATTTGATGTGTTTGTGTCTATTGTTTATGTGGTGGACCGTGGAATTTGGATCTTCAGGCTGTCCAATTTAAGTAGTTTAAATTAATGAGTTCAGAAGTTTCTATTGTCTTTCAAAGACACTTGTGGTTGCCAGAGGTTGTGTAGAAAGTGCCCTACACATGATAAGTAAATCACTCAGTTATGGGAGAGATTGTGGGTTCATTAACCTTTGGGGCAATCTATCCATAAGCCTTGTCATTTGTGTATATTAATTGTTAGACAGGAGGGATAATTATCTGGACGTAGGTCTGTCATCTGAAAGACTTGATTACAAAATGTAATCTTGTTTTACTAGTCTTAAATATGGAGTAGATAACATAATAAAGACAGCTGCATGCATGGAGGTGAAAAAGCCATTAAGGGGAGATAATTTGTATCTCGTTTTTTTATCTTTCTTTTGCTTACGTTTTATATATTGCTATTGAAGTTCCGTATCATTGATCTTTGTGTCCGATTCTTATTTTGTGAATTCCAGGGGACATTCATGGGCAATACTCTGATCTTTTGAGGCTCTTCGAATATGGAGGTTTCCCCCCGAAGGCTAATTATTTATTCCTAGGGGATTATGTGGACCGTGGAAAGCAGAGTCTGGAAACAATATGCCTCCTGCTTGCCTATAAAATCAAATACCCTGAGAACTTTTTTCTTTTAAGAGGAAATCATGAGTGTGCCTCTATTAACCGGATTTATGGATTTTATGATGAGTGTAAACGCCGGTTCAATGTGAGACTGTGGAAAGTATTTACTGATTGTTTTAACTGTCTTCCTGTTGCTGCTCTCATTGATGACAAGATATTATGCATGCATGGTGGCCTTTCCCCTGACTTAACTAACTTGGATCAAATTAGGAATCTACCTCGTCCAACCGATGTTCCAGATTCTGGTTTACTTTGTGATTTACTTTGGTCAGATCCTGGTCAAGATGTCAAGGGTTGGGGAATGAATGATCGGGGAGTCTCATACACATTTGGGCCAGATACAGTGGCAGAATTTTTATTGAATAACGATATGGACCTGGTTTGTCGTGCGCATCAGGTTAGTGACATGTGGTTCTTTATTTTATTTAATTATTTTCTGACACATGCCCTTTTGCTTGTTGCTTTTTCTTCCAGGTTGTTGAGGATGGGTACGAGTTCTTTGCTGACAGACAGCTTGTTACAATATTTTCTGCTCCCAACTATTGCGGTGAATTTGATAATGCTGGTGCAATGATGAGCGTTGATGACAGCTTAATGTGTTCTTTCCAAATCCTTAAGCCTGCAGACAAAAAGCCAAGGTCTCATGAAGAGAGATAGACTACATTTCCAGTTACCTATTAAAATTGCTAATGTAAGTTTCTTCTGCTCTACATCTTGGTAATTTTGATATTGTAAGGTGCGCTTGGAATGCCTTTGTATGAAATGGTTATTAGCAGAACAGTTTTCCTCAAAAGTACATCCTGGAAAAAGCACCCCGTGGCTCATTTTGAAATGCACCTAGCAACACTTTTCAGTAAAGTACCAATCACTTAGAGTGCTTTTGTTCCTCCCAAATGTTAGCTTAGTTTCTCTGTGCTGACTGCTGTGTAGATGTGCTGTGTAGAGGTATGAAGAGCCATCTTTCATAATAACAGTTTTCTTCAAAAACACTTCCTGGGAAAAGCACCCCATAGCTCATTTTTGAAAATCATCTAGCAGCACTTTTCTGTAAAGTAATCATCACTTGGAGTGCTTTTGTTCCTCCCAAAAGTTAACGTAGTTTTTCTGTGCTGTGTAGAATGAAGAAAATCCATCTTTAATAACACAGGATGTTCAAACGCCCATTTAAAGAATTCTACACAACTTTTTCGGCTGGCTTAAGTTGATTGTTAACTTGACAATTCAAATTATCGATTATTCATCTGTGTTAATGGTATGTTATTTATTGCTAATATCAACACCTTCCTTGCAGTCCATTAGAGATTTGAGGAATCTGGAAGATATATTCCTGGTTTTGTTTCTCCTTCAATATCGGAAGTTGCAGATCATCATGCTTCCTTCAATGTTGAGGGCGTTAGTTATTATCTGCTGAAATATTATGCTAAAACAGGAGCTTTTCAACTTCAGTCTGGAGCCTAACTATTTCATAGGGTGGCAGGAAAGGCCACAGTATTCATTATTGTTTTTCAATTTAAGCTTTCACACGGAAATTGTTATGGCCGTGCATATTCCATGAAATTTAAAACCCCATTGAAAGATTGTCTTGTTCACTGTAGGGTTTCTCTACTGTTGTCCCTAAATTAGCTTGGTTGCAAATCCCTTCCAAGTTCAATCCGGCTTTATGGCCTGCCATTGTATGTGTTGAATGAATGAATCAGCAGATGCTTTATGTCATCTCTAGGCTTGCTTATATTGTGCTTGATTTAATGTATTTCATGGCATGTTCGCAACTGTTGTGTTTTTATACGGCAGCTAATATTCATTCACTTGATAGTTTCATTTATGCAGCCCAAGCACACAGGGGAGAAAATCTTAGAATACATCTAAGCCTATTTATTGTGGTTAAGCCAACTTTGCACATTACACAGTTACAAATATCTAAAGCCTATTTATTATACTCTTGTAATTATTGTTCATTTGTCGTTGCATAATCAAAACCCTAGCTAAGAAAATATGAAGGTGCTTGCTACTTTGTACGTGTACATTTTGCTGCTAGTGGTGATTGCAAGTGAAAGCAAATGCCAATACCATTTGAATCAGGGGGCTGCAGTAATAATCCAGTAGAAGCCGAGCTGTTAGATTTTCATCCAACGGTAAGAATCCCAACGATCGCGGTTGTATTGGATGCGCTGCGGTAACATGAGTTGCTGCAGCAACCCCCGAATCCAATACCATTCCCCTTGCCTCCATTAGTACTACTAACGAAGATGAATCACATTCAACATATATACTATCAACCATCACCATCACAAGAGCAAAATCTACGGCCATCCTCTGCCTACTCACGGACACCTGTCTCACCGTAGGCATCATCCTCCTCTGTCCCACGGCCGCCGTCAGCCAGTAACCCAGTATCCACCTCCCTCTCATGGCTCAAGTGACTTGAGTGATAACTGACAAAAGAGAAATTGGAAAGGATACAACTGATTGATTGTCCAAACTACTAAATGATTTGAATTACAGACAACAATGAGGACTTTATTTGTAATTTATCAGTGGGCAGTGGGGTGTGAATGTGATTACCCACTCTCTCTCTCTCTTTTTTTTTTTTTTTTTTTTTTTTTGCATGATTTTTAATAGCTTAATAGCCCAAACGGCCCAGTTAATCTCTTGGATGCCAATCGCGTTGATCAGAAGTTGTGGCCGCAAACGTCGTGATTTAACTCCGTTGTTAATTTCACTTTGTACGATATATGTAGACTCGAGACTCGAAAGGACCTTTGAGAACCGAGGTTTTTTAATTGAGGATTCCCAAAGTTTACGCGGGGGAGGGGGAATCAAAGATGTTTTTCCACATTGTATTGGAGCGGAACATGCAACTGCATCCTCGCCACTTCGGTCTAATCTGCGCGAACATCTCATCTCCAAGCTCATGAAAGATGTTGAGGGTACTTGCAGGTAACAAAACAAAGAACCCTTTTCTATTTTAATTTTTTGATTAAAAAATTAGGACTTTTTAGAGTCTCTTAACTTGACAGTTGCAGTATTTTGGTATCTTTAGTTATGATCTGAACCGAGTAGTTCCCAATTTAGAACTTGGTGAAGATTGAACACAGAAAGGAAAAGGAAAAATCCTATTTAAAAAAAAAACCCCCAATTTTCCCCAATTTTCCTTTTAAAGTTGACTGAGAGGTTCTATGTTTGAAAAGAGACATAAAAAGAGAAAAATAAATGTTTTTAATTGATATGAATTAGTCATTAATTGGAAGGGATTGTAATTGAGGAGTTTTGTAGTGGCCGGCATGGATTTGTGGTGGCCATAACGAGTGTGGAAAGTATTGGGAAGGGACTGATTCGGGACGGGACAGGATTTGTGACTTTTCCGGTGAAGTATCAGTGTGTTGTGTTCAGGCCCTTTAAAGGTGAAATTTTGGAAGCTGTTGTTTCTATGGTAAATAAGGTATTCGTGATGTTGACCTATAGTCTATTCGATTAATCAGTTTAGTTCATTTAATTAATCAGTAATCTTTGTACTCAATATCTATGGTATTGTTTCTTTCAGATGGGGTTTTTTGCTGAAGCTGGGCCTATTCAAATTTTTGTTTCCAATCATGTAAGGTCTCTTAAGATCTTATGTTAAATCGAGGAGTGGCATGCATTTGTTTGCTTCTTGTTATAAAACCTCTTGATTCTTTTTCTATTTTCCTTTTTTTCATGAGGAGAAATAGGTTTTGTAGAGGAGGTTGCATATTCCCTATCTTCTTTCCATTTATTAACTCCTTGAGGTAGGTTTTGAATAATTGTTGTTCACTTGTTCTCAAACTCACTGTTTTCATTTTATACTTCATTATGATGGAAAAAATAAGGCTAGGCCGACATTGCTCCTCTATTGATTATTTGATTTTAGTGAACTTTTTAGTTTAGTTGGGTGGAGCTTTTAGGTTTTTTTGGCATCCAATATGTCTGCTCTCTGAATTGAAAGTTTTGAGAATTTAATTTTGTAAATGGTTCGACTTCAAGTATTTTCACTGTGTTGAATGAGATGTGCACAAGTATATAATTGAGTATTATGTTTGGTATGTTACATTAACAGTATCACGAGTTAATTCTTGGGTCTGGCATTGCCTAAATTTGCACGAGTCATTTTTTAGGCACTTTATTTTACATCACTCATATTGGTTTTATATGATGTAAATGGTAAGTTCTGCATCATTTGGTGTCCTGTCAATTACTTACACTTGTATGGATTTTTCTCGCCTTACGTGGCTTCTGTTCATTGTTCATTTAGGTCAATGTGTTGTGACATTTGATTAATGGTGTTGCTATTGTTTTAGTTGATACCGGATGATATGGAGTTCCAGTCTGGAGATATGCCAAATTACACTACCTCAGATGGATCGGTATGCTTCTGTTTCAACTTATTTACAAAAGAGAGTTTTTTTAAATTGTGTTGTAAAAATATAAGCTTGAAAATTATATCTTGGTTTTTTTTTTCAGGTGAAGATTCAAAAGGACAGTGAGGTTCGATTAAAGATAATCGGGACTCGAGTAGATGCCACTGAAATTGTATGCCCTTAATCTTATGTGTCCTGATTATTCAAAATCTTGACTAGTAGCCTCTTGCCATTGCTTCAACCATACGCACTAGAATCTTCTGTAAGGGTTTGTTCGCTGTGGTTTTGGGTGTCAATGTGTACTAGTAACCCGTTGAAGGAATTGATGAAACTACTATAGAACTCGCTAGGTATATCCTTTTCTTCAGTATGTGAGATTGGGACCTGGTTAGCTGTCTGACAATGCAACAATTGTGTCAATTTACATAGAATTAGTGGAATTAATTAATACAAACTGTTAGTATTCACATTGTTCCCCCCTTCCCTGCCTTGGTGATTCCCTTTTGTTTAGGTTTATACGGTTTGAAAGTCCTCATAATAGCTGAGTCCCTGTATTAGATTTCAATACAGTGGAACTCTATTTGTGGAACTTGAAATTACAAATTTGAAACCTTCATAGCATTTGAACCTGTTGGTGAACAGACATGATTCATTGGCAATGTATTTGATGAAGCACAGGCACCGCTGCTGATGTTAATTTTGGGCATGTCTTTACAGTTTTGCATCGGGACCATAAAGGATGATTTCTTGGGAGTGATCAATGATCCTACAGCGATCTAGTGAAGTTGAAGCTATAAGAAAAATTTTCGCATGAGAGTTATCTTCCTGGCGCCAATGTATCTTTTGTTTTTGTAGTCTGGTTTCTGAGTGCAAAGTGTTTCATTAACTATACAATCAAATCATTGATATGTTTTGCGCCAATCCTGCAGACGAGTTAGTTTTCAAGTATGTTAGAAAAAGTTTGTCACCCGAGTTTGTGCCTTGCCACCTCGGTTCGAGTAAATATTTATATTGAGATTGATGACTCTGTAATCTAACAAGGTAGGTGAACGGTGAACCTGGCAAGTAGTTAACAGTTTCATTGATTTAATTTAAAGAACAATGATAGCAAAGACATAATCTAATCTTGTTGTAATTTAAATGTAATTAGATTGAATGGGAAAACTTATTATATGTATTTTTTAAATTTTAAAAAATAAATAAAAGTTCATCAAAATCTAATTATTTTCAAAACAAAAAAAAAGTGTGTCTGAGCCCGGGTTCGAACCGGGGACCTCTAGTGTGTGAGACTAGCGTGATAACCAACTACACCACCCAGACAGTAGGATTCGTTGGGAACCATTGGAAATTAAATATATAAGTCTAAAAACAATCTCTCAATGTAACTATTTAAAGCTGTAATTGTCTCCGTTCAAAATTTGAAGAAAGAATTGCAGAGAATCAGAAAAGCATCAGAGGAAAATTAAAATTCTCTGCAATTCTCTTACTATGGCGTCCCATCATGCATCTTTAGGTCGACGAACGGTATTAATCTCATCACATCATCACCTCGTATATATTTTTCTTCTTTTGTTCGAAATTTCATCGCATTGATCAAATTTGACATTGATTTTTTTTTTTTTTATTCCCGTTGAATTAGTTGGAAGAGATTCGTCAAAAACGAGCCGCAGAGAGACTCAGCAAGACTTCTTCTGCAGATCTCATCAAATCCTCTTCAATCCCTATCAACGGTCTCTATCTCTCTCTTTTTAATTTCAATAATTCATTTTACATATGTGTATTTATATGTTTTTTATTTAAAAATTATTATCTTTCTTATTTATGTGTAGATGCTTCTGGAATGAGAAAATCAGAGAGCGCGAATCGACTCTCTGAGGTAATATTTTTATTTATTTTTTATTCTTCGGATTCGTGATTATTTTTGTTAATTTAGATCTTCATTTTTGTTGATTATTCGTCTAGACCGATGTTAGTGGCTTAGTGTCTCAACTACAAGACTTTCAAAAGAAGAATGCGGAATTGGAAGAGCAAAACAATATTTTATCATCAAAGGTATTATTGTTACTCTAGAATTGAGATTTTGTGTCTGAGTTATGAGTGAAGGAGACTTTGTTTGTTGTTAATGCTGCTGAATAGAGTTTTTTTTTTTTTTTGATTTTTTGATCAGCTTCAAGTGAAGGAAGCTGAGAATGGATCGCTTCAGACGAGGCTAAATGATTTGGTTCGTGAACTCGACCTTGGTATTTGTTGCATCGTGTATGCTTTAGCACTGGTATCGTTATTGGGATGAAAAAATTGCAGCTTTCTGTGAGCGGTAAAAGTTTTGTTAATATAACTAACTATATTTAATGTAACTGAATTGATCACAATTGTTCTTATTGCATTTTCTGCTGGATTGTTTCAATTGACTTAGCATGAGGAATGACTTGGGAGATATTTGGTGCATGACTGGTCTATGAAACCTTAATTTTTAGTTTTTGCATGCACCTCTATGATGTATGAGTGAAGTTACAAGCTTTTCTATGTTGATACTTCAAATTATGTCACATAAGAAATGTCAGGGATGGTGTTTGACATATTGTGCTTTGAATTTACGAAGTAAAATTGATGCCTTGTTTGGCTTGTTTTTTATTTGTTACATGTGGTAAATTGTAGGAACAAAACACTGTACCATCTCTGAGAAGAGCTCTCAAGGATGTTGCAATGGAGAAAGATGCAGCTGTTGTTGCACGGGTAGATTCCATCTGAACATTATTTCTATGATTTTACATCACATTCTCATTACATTTCTTTCTGTTATCATCAACAAAGTCTAATATTTTGTGTAGGAGGATCTTTCAGCTCAACTTCGCACACTTAAGAAACGTCTGAAGGAAGCAGAAGAAGAGCAATATCGAGTATGCAAGTAACTTCTGTTTTCTGATATATGATGCCTCTTGTCATTTTTATTCTTACGCCTACCTTTTGACTAGGCTGAAGAAGATGCTGCCGCCTTGAGAGCGGAACTAAACTCATTACAACAACAAGCAATGGATAGTTCTCTTGGTGGAATAACATCTATGGGAATTTCACCAGATCACATCCAAACCTTAGAAAAGGAGTTGGCTACTTTAAAAACTCAATTACAGGTTAGGCGTGTATCTTGGCTTCTTTTACTTATTCCGTTGAGGCTTTTGTTTATAGAATCTCATGGTGATTGAAATCTATAGCAAGAGTCACAGTTGAGGCAGCAAGAACGACAACAGTTGACAGAAGAGCAAACCAGGATTTCTGTGCTTATGTCTGAAAAGCTGGAGTTGGAAGAGAAATTTGTTGCAATCTCCAGAAAGGCCTCAGGTTTACTTATTAAAGTTTTTTAGTGTCATGGTTTCCTTTGACAATTGCACCTTTTCTCTGTACCTTAATTGTTCAATATGCTACACTTCTCTTTTCTTTTGGTCTCCCCTGTACTTGCAGTCGAAAAGTTGTTCCTAGTCGAAAAAGTTGTTCCTAGTCGAAGAAGTTGTTCCTCAAACTCTAGATTAATAGCCCCTTCTATATATTAAAATTTTCTGCTGTGGCCTTGAGCAAATAGCTCTATTTAAAGATTTTTTATTTTATTTCAAGATACTGATCCTCCCATTGCTCGCAGAAGAAGTTTCAAATACATCGGCTCTAAAAGTATTTTCTGTGGTAAGATATTATCTTTGGCCTCCTTTATGAGGCAAACATACATTTTGTTTCTCTTTTAGTTAGTTAATCAGATGTGTTGGTGAATAGCTGTAGTGTGGCAGCCTTTGCATCAGCATAGTTTGTTATATAGCATTAGCATGTCAACTTCTTCGCCTCATTTTCTGTTATTTGTTATTTTACTGGTGATGCTTGATCCCTCATGTACTACCAGAAGATGTTCAATTGGCTAATGTTTCAGAGGTTCTTTGTTCTGCAATGCCAATCCATTATATTCAGTTTCCTTTTGTTTTTTATCTTGCAGGAAGACAAGGAGAAACTTGAAAAGCAATTGCATGATATGGCAGTGGTGGTTGAGAAACTAGAAAGTAGTAGGCAGAAACTTCTAATGGAGGTGCAGTTTTTGCTTCCATGGTTATCTTTGTGCAGTCAAGTAAATTATTGGAGTAAATCTATTCTTAAGGTAAAGTACCTTTTTTTTTTTTGACAGATTGATAACCAATCTTCAGAGATAGAGAGGCTATTTGAAGAAAATTCTAATATATCATCCTCTTTTCAAGAGGCAATGGGCATAGCAAAGCTCTGGGAGAATCAGGTAATTATCTGTGGTCAATGTTTGGTAGAATCGGCTTATGTATTCAGGATAGCAGCATTACCTTTTTGCACTTTCATATATTAGAAAGAAATTCATGGCATACCAGGTTCCTATCAATTAATAGACTATATTCCTATCAATTAATAGTACCATATTTTTACTTGGGACAAAAATATCCTTATATGTTGCTTTTCTGTGTTAGTACTGTTTATATGTTGGTTGGTGCATTACACATCTCCGTAGCTATCCAATAATGCATCAGAGGGCCTGATCTGGCTAAAATGAAATTATTTTGTCTTTTTTTTAATCCCCGCTAGAGATGATCATTGCGACTGAATATGCTCTAATTACCAAGTTTTGTGGGAGCTGATATTGTTTGAAAGTACTCATATCTGACCCCGCTTGTGATTTTCCAGGTGAAAGACTGTCTTAATCAAAATGAAGAACTTCGTGGAATTCTAGAAAAGTTAAGAACTGAACAGGCTACTTTAGTATCGATGAATGATAAGGATATGCTGAGAGGCTCTACAGACCCTTCTGAAGATGCCATCAGCCAGAATGGTTCAGAGGCAAATAAAAATGAATTCCTCTCTCTCAAGGTTAGTTTATAATAGGAGGTGGTTTTGTTCTTCTTAAAAGGGATTTCAGTTCATATTACGGCAACATCCTTCATATTCTCTATGCCAAATTATTCAGGAAAAAAATCATAAATTAATGATTTCATTTTGGAATGATTCTGCATGAAATTATCATAACAATCTTTGTTGTTGTGTTTGTTTATTATAGGGCCAACTTGCAAAAGAACAGAGCAGGGCAGAGGCACTATCAGCTCAGGTTTTGCAGCTCTCAGCACAACTTCAACACACCACACAAGCTTATAATGGTCTTGCACGCCTGTAAGACCTACTACCTAAAATCATTGTCTATTCTTTTCCTCTTTTTTAACTAATTGTTTGTAATTTATGGTGATTATTGTTCATGCAAGATACTGATTTTAATTAAAATGTTTGCAGCTATAAACCAGTGCTACGGAACATTGAAAGCAGTCTAATGAAAATGAAGCAAGATGGTTCCGTGACTGTACAATGATCAAATAGGGTAGTCATACATCAACACCTTTCATGGATACCATTGTACGACCAACAGATACTATGTTTAACATGTTTAATTTTGCTAGAATTTGAGTTGCTTTTGTGTGCACAAAACAATTAGGGGTTCCCTTCAACCCACCCTGAGAATGGTTACTACAATTTGACCTGCAAATAGAAAACATTAGTATCGGAATTTTTCATTTTGCAATACAAACCATTTGAAAAGAATTTAAAAAAAAAATCACCTTTCATAATGCTAATGGAGTAGAGATTGAGCTTGATAGTATTTGTTCAATACAGTGAAATGATCCCATCTTCCAGTTTAATAGGAGCAACTCAGAAAGTAGGAAAGGTTTCAGTGGATCCCCATTATGGTTTATTCAATATATCATCTTTATTTTAAAGTTTTAGGGTGGTGTAGTAATTTGCTAACAGCTTGTCAATTATTGATGTAATTATGTCTTCACATGCATGAATAGAGATGGCAACTGTTAAATTATTATTAGTTGGCATCCAATTCTCATTGATACATGCATTGTGATTCAATCTTCTGTTGTTCTGATCCTTTTTCCAGGAATCTCATGTTTTATTAGTACTAGACTACTAGTTTAAAGTAAGTTTATGCCTTGGATTTACATAAAGATGTGATAGAATATTTGATGTTTTGTGTATGCTGGCTTGCAATTATTGGTTCATGCATAGATGTAAACCAATTTGGACAAAGTTTAAAGCAATTGGGGGGGCCAATGAGAAAGGAAGAGAATAATACAAAAGAAAAAGTTATTGAGTACTGTTAATTATGCTTACTAACTAAGCAAGAGTTCTTAGGATTAATTGATTGTTGAGATCTTTTTTAAGGGTTGCTTAGAAGTGGTGAGTGAAACTGGGAGAATTCAGCAATGAAGGGAAAGAGCTTTTGTTTTTGCATTCCTGGCAGTAAGAAGAAGGATACTCGGAACGAAGAAGATTCGGAGATATCTTCACATTCCCATCGGAAGGATGGCAAAGGTAATGTTGCTACAATTCCTGGTGATAATCACAGCGAAACCAGTCATCATGGAGCTGGCAATAGTAATAACGATGCTGGGGCAGCTGTCGCAATGATGGGTGCTGTCCATGGTCATGTTTCTGCCATTGAAGGGAGTGGTTGCGGTAGTTCTCATGGCGGTGGTGATGGTGGCTGATGATGTTTAAAGTTGGCAGTTTTTACTTTTTCTTGCTCTATTATTATGAATTAATTGAATGTGTGCTTTTTTGTTTATTAAAGGAGAGTCTTTTATGCTATCTAGGTTTATGGTTTGTGTTCATTGTGTGAAATGGTGGAGTATGAAGATTGAACTGGAATTTATAATCTGGTGAAGCTTGATGATGATCAGCATCTATTAGAAGTGGCATTGTGTGCTACAAGAAAGGATGTGAATTTTGTTTCCTGCACTTATTTTCTTAAATTAATGATTTGAGTTGAGATTATAATTTTTTAGTAATAAATTCATTAATCAAGTGTTTTTTTCATTGAGATCACTGATTTTTGGTAAAATCACAATTAAAGGTATAATTTGATTAAGAGCCAATAAAAAACAATGTTCTTAAGCAACTACTAAGTTGGAGATGCTCAAACTTATAGCTCTCTGTATATTTCAAAATTTTACCCGCATATAATATTTAATTGTAGCCATTGATGCACTTAGCTGCATTGAATCTAATGGTTATAACAGTTAGCTACTTAGCTCTAACCAGGGGATGCTCTAACTTAGCTCAACCATTATTTTTATTGTTATATCTGATCTTGTTAATATAATAAGGAATTATTAAGATCTAAAGATAGGGATGGTAAAATCTGGACCTGAGTTCGGAAACGTTTTTATGTCCCAGGTCTGGGCCCAAACTCAGGAAAACTCATTCGGATCCGGGATCCGCATTTTAATCTAACAGTCACTTCAGTTTCAGTTTCAGTCACTGACTCACTTCAGTTTCAAAACACATTTTATTCTTCAGTCACTGACTCACTTCAGACCACCTTCAAGAAATGGTCGATGGAGAGAAGATAAGATTAGGGAAATGAGAAGATGAAGATGATGTGTGAAATGGCAACTGAGAATATAAGATTAGGGATTTTTAGGATTCTTTAGTTATATATATATATATATATTAATTAATCGGGTCTCGGGTATCCGGGTCCGAAATCATCCAAACCCGTATCCGGACCCGATTATGTCCGGGTCTTTAAAATAAGGACCCGGTCTGCAAAAAAAAACTTGTGGATCCGGATCTTTCTAGACCCGCATCCTTCCGGGTCTTCCGGATCCGGATCTTTTTGACACCTTTATCTCAAGGTATCATCAATGTTCTAAAATACGATTTAGAGGTCGTCTAGATATTAAGCGGTATTTACCAACGGTTGGTTAGGCGTAGGGATGGCAGTGGGTAGGGTATGGTGCGGTTTTTCCATTACCAAACCCGCACCCGCATATGTAATAAATTACAAACCCGCACCATACCCGTTGCGGGTTTTAATTTTCATTACCAAACCCGCACCGCATATAAAAATAAATTACCAAACCCGCATTGGTACCCAACGGATTTTTTGCGGGTTTATAAAATATTGAATTACTTTTTGTTCTTAATAATATAATTTTTTTAATTAAATAATTTATTTTTAATTGCTAGCTATAGTTTTCACATTTGTTTTTCATTTGACATATACAACATGCAATGTATGTATATACAGTACATAAATAACATAATGTATGAAAGACTCAATACCATATGTTTATTTTTTCATATAAACAGAATTAAAACGAGTTATTCCCTTCATAATTATAATGATCTAAATTAGCCAACTCAATCGACAATAAGCTAAAAAGTAATCACCAACCTTTGATCATATTTTTTATGCTAAGTGTAATGAAAGTGATGCTTACAAGGCTCAAGTGGTGTAAGTGTAATGAAGAGCTACTGAAGTTGCAGCAAACACTAGCTTATTTTGCTCATCTCCCGTTTTCTGATTATGTGAACTTAATCCAAATTTTTGCATTATAATTTTATTAACAAGTGTGATTAGAAAAAAAAATAATAGTCATGCAAAAAATCTTCAGTTGGGCAGGTTGCGGGCTGCGGCTGAGTGGGAGTGTGGAACTGTGGTGTAGTCATTGCATTTTCGCATGTGAAACCCGATGATGAGTCTCATTTGGAGGCACTACCTTTCGAGTCACGAAAGCCGCGGGAAACGGATATCGGAAGGGGAAATTCAGAATAAACAAGCTCACTGTCTTCGTTAGTGCTGCGTTCGTTACTTCGTTCGAACGGCAAACAGATTACGGGTGTTCGTGTCGCGTTCGAGGCAGCGTTCGAACGGTGTCGGTAATTCTGGTTTTGGTGCTAGCCTCACACTCAGCCCATTTAGCTCCCCAAAGCCCATAAAACACATCCCAAATTAAATAAATAAATATTAATTTAAACATTATACATTAAATAAAATATTTAAACCATTTACCAATTAAATAAAATATTTACCTAACTTAAACTAAAATCATGTCTAATTTAAATAATTTGAATATATTATATACTAAAACTAAAAAGAAGATATGCCTAATTAAAATCAATCCTAACCAATTAAAGCCAATCATATATTTGACTTCCTAATCTAATAAGATAATTACCAATCTAAAATATTTGTATTCCTAAACCAACATAAATTAAATATTACAACTTCCTAATTTAAAATATTTTGTCCCTCCTCAATATTGTGTATGCCTTTCTTGGAAATCCTAATTGAATACCAAAATCCTTTCCTTGTGAGACAAGGGCAACCCCTAGCTCTCTTCTATATAAACATGCACTAACCTAGCCACTTTTTGGCTAACTCTCTAATGCACACCTAAGACAAAAGAAAAAAAACACTTGACATATACACAAAAAGAGAACAAAAGAGCCCCACCATCTCCTTCATAGCCGAATCCACCACAAGTAACCACCCTCACATCACCGAAACTACAAGCCCAAACAAACAACCCCTAATCACCACCTCACCACCGAAAATCAGCCCCTCTAAACCTCCATACATCACCGAAAATCACACAAACACAGCAGCCTAAATCACTCCCAAAACAGTCCCTAAAATCCCTTAAAACAGTAACATAAAATACACTTACAATCCTTGAAATAACCACACAGAACAGTCCACCAAGAACACCAAAACAGTCCCTAAAATCCCTTAAAACAGTAACATAAAATACACTTACAATCCTTGAAATAACCACACAGAACAGTCCACCAAGAACACCAAAACAGTCCACAAACAGTAAGCAGAGGACACAGAGGAAACGGCAGCAAAACCACAAGGAAACAGCAGCAAAACGGAGTCGGAACAGTAGCTTGAGCGGCCGAACAGCGAAGGAAGAGGCAAACCAGTGAACCAGAAAAGTTGCGGAGCTTTACCCCCCCTCGATTTTCGTGAAACGCGAGTCCGAGAGACAGCTTAAAAGGTTAGACCTGAGGGTATCTTTCACACTTATTCTTATTTAATTTCTGGTCATTTATTTTGATTATATTTTCGGTACTTGCGGCATTTGTTGTGTGTATGATGTGTGTTGTGGGTATTGGATGAATGGAAGAGTGTTGTCTCTTGTGGTATATAGGATGGAAACCCAGACGTAAATTCCGTAGCCGAATCCGAATGGACGGTAGTGCGGTCTGTACATGGGACACAACTCCACGTACCACTTGAGTAAATGGCATCTTCTCTTGTGTTGTGTTGCTTTGGTTTATTTATTTCTTGTCATTTAAATTCTGTATGTTGCTTATTCCCGTATGATATGATCGAGTGCATGGGCTTAGTAAGTGCGATGAAAGGTTCCCTAATTGGAGGGGTTAAAATCCTTCACCACGACGCTTTGCCGCACTGATTGATGTGTGTTCGGTTGAATGCGAGATACGTTCAATCGAGCATACCTAGTTTGATATGATTGTATTTATTTTCGTATGCATGATTCAACCGAGCGCATGGGTTTAGTAAGTGCGATGTGAGATCCCCTATGGGGAGGGGCTAAAGCCCTTTACCACGATGCTTTGCCGCGCCGGTTGATGTGTGTTCGGTTAGATACAAGATACGTTCAATCGGGCACACTATGTTTAATATCATTGCTTTTAATTCTTTGTATGCATGATTCAGTCGAGCGCATGGGCTTAGTATGTTGGTCTAAAGGTCCTCTCTTTGAGAGATCAAGAGCCCCAAAAGGCCACCTTTACGGCAGTACTTCGCCGCGCCCCTTTATTTGTCGTTTATGTATTGCGTCCCATTTCATGTATCAGGTCTGTTCCCGTTCGAACGCGTTTACGAACGCAACTCGAACGCGCATGTATTTTGCCTTGTCATGCATCAAGTCTTATTTATGTTCGAACGCGTTCACGAACGCCACACGAACGTGATTATTCTGTTTCATTTTCGTTCGAACGCGTTCACGGACGCCATACGAACGAGAGCATTCTGTTTCATTTCTGTTCGAACGCGTTAACAAACGCCATACGAACGAGAGCATTTTGTTTCATTTCTGTTCGAACGCGTTATCAAATGCCATACGAACGCGAACCTTCTGTTTACCGTTCGAACGCATTTACGAACGCTACACGAACGCGCACCCACTGAACTGAGTCCTCTTCATTAGATTTCATGCATAGTTTTCCTATTAGCCATCTCCACATGTATAAATACAAATATGTTAATGTATTACAATTCATATGCTTATGTCATGATAACATTTGAGTATTATTTCTTGCGGTATATCGGATGGAAACCCAGACGTAAATTCCGTAGCCGATTCCGAATGGACGGTAGTGCGGTCTGTACTTGGGATACAATTCCACGTACCGCTTGGAAAAGTGCCCATATGTGTGCTTGTATGGTTAATATGTGTGCTTGTGTTTTCCTGAATGTAATATGCAAATGAAGTTGTATGTTCGTTGCTATTTTGATATATGTTAAGCATGCAATTTTAAATGTGAGATATATGTGAAATGTGTACATAAGTTTTATTTTGCATATGAGAATTTAGAAGCATGATACTCTTGGAAATAAGTGTTACTTAAACTTGATTAAATTATTACATAAATCCTTTCATTACAAGTGACATAAGTAAGGGACCATTCCGAACCCAACTGTTTGAGGTCTTCCCTTGCGAGGGGTGAGTGCGGCCTTAAATCTTTGTCCCGGTTCACACCAGGTGGCGACTCCATGTTATTTAGTACTTCCCAACTAGGTCGCGAGCCTAGGAACGGCGTCGCCCAGGTTCTGTTGTCCACATGTGGATTAGTATTTTAGGTTTTGTTAGTTGTTTTTATATGAAGGTTTTTTTATATTGTCCTAAAAATATTAATTAATAAAAAATAATATTGCGGGTATATGGATACCCGCAGCGGATACCCGCATTTTTTTCTTAAATACCAACCCGCACCGCACCCGCAACAGATTCTGCTTTAAATTACCAAACTCGCACCGCACCCACTAATATATTTACCAAATCCTACCCATTGCGGGCGGGTTTTTGCGGGTTTGTGGGTAAAATTGTCATCCCTAGTTAGGCGACATTCATTCGAAAAAATACAGATTCACAGCAAAATGGTGGCTCGAATCGGCGCATGAGATGGATTGGCTTATAATTTTTGCCACGAAAGAGTGGCACGTTTGTCATATGATGGACAGATGCAGTGACACATGTAGTGCATGCACCTAGGACTGGGCATCGGATCGGATCAGATCGGATTTGGCTCTCGAATCCGATCGAATCGTGTTTGGTTCGTTTGTCGAATTTCGGATCGAATCGGATAAATTTGATAACTATCGAATCGAATCAGATTTTATCCGATTTGATAACAAATTTGAATCCGATAGATAATCCGATTTGATAACAGATCTGAATCCGATAGAGAATCCGATTTGATAATAAATCTGATAATAGATTGGATTTGATAACACATCCGATTCGATAACGGATTCGATTCGAAAAATTGACCCGAAAATTTGTAAATTCATAACAATTTTATCGAATCAGATCATATTACTTAAAATTCAAATCAGTTTTATCAAATCGGATTCTTTATTGAATCGGATCTGTTATCAAATCGAATCCACTATCGGATTCATTATCAAATCGGATGCTCTATCAGATTCGGATCTGTTATCAAATCGAATTTATCTGATTCGTTAAGATATCAAATCAGATCGAATAAATCAGATTCGATTCGATAGTTATCGGATCAAATCCGATCCGATAAAGATTCAAAATCCGATCGAACCAAACAAATCAACTCTTATCGAATCAGATCGGATTCGGATTCGGTCTGATCCGATCCGAATCCGATAATGCCCACCCCTACATGCACCGATGATAGCCGTTGGAGCTGTTGTCAACGGCAGCCTGAAACTGGCAAATCCTAACAATAAACTTTGAATTACAATTTACAAATCATAAACCTAATTGATGTCGATTTGTCAAACTCTAAACCTAATTAATATCACACTACCCATAACTTAGTCCTATTTGCTTTCTGTTTGCCAAATCATAACCATATATATAATTGAGCCCAAATTTTCAAATACTAATCAAAATTTCTTGAATAAAAAAACCGTGCAACTCGTCTATTTAGGTGTCACCTAGAATGCTTAGGCACCAGACGCTCTCCCAACGCGCATCATGTGCCTACTGATCTTGAAAACATTAAGTATCAATAGGAATGATAAAAATCTCCACGGGGATGAGGACCAGCGAGGGCCGAGATATTAGGGGCAGATATTTAGATATCGTTTTAAAAACGGGTCGGGTGCGGTATAATTTTTAATACCCGTTAGGTATACGGGCTGGGTATGATTATAAGACTCTCTAACTAGTACCCGCTCAATAAACTCGTTTGACTTTGGCTTTTTAATTATTAATTTTTTAGTCAAAAAAATTAATACTATTAAATAAAAAATTAGGAAAAACATAATTTATTTGTTCAATTTAATGTAATATTTTTCTCTTTGTTTTGAAGATGAGATTTCTATCAATATTAATTTATTAATTTCATTTTATTTTAAAGATGAGATTTATACTGTAATAGTATTTATTTCGTAACTTATGTATTTTTCTTATTTATTTAAATACTAAAGTAAATTTAAGCTTACAATTGTTAATTTACTATTTTTATTTCATATCTATTTGTTCCAATAATTTTTTAATTATTTTTTTTTAAAAAAAATCATAAAGATAAAAAAAATAATTAATAAATAAAATGTGATAGGGGATGAGGACATGTATATCTTTTTATATACGGGAAATCCCCGACCCATACCTGTATGAGTGACGGACCGGAATCGGAGATATTATATATCATGCAGGTACGGGTACAGATATTGACATCCATGTCTTATACCCGGCCATTTATCATCCCTAAATATCACACCCTAATAGAATTATGATAAAGGACCTGTATGAAAAACATAACAAACTATGTCCTTACTCGTAGTTATACAAAAGTTATTGCCTTTCCATTTATAACGACACCGTTTTTATGTAAACAGGCTAAGCGGCTGAAACCGCCTCGAGCATATATTTATTTCCTTGCACCAAACCTCAAACCCTACGCTTAACTTTTATATCTCATACAACCGGAGCGATGTCGGTTTCGATTCAAAATCCGACCCAACCGAAGCTGAGATGGAGCGAACTCGACGAGGAAGATGGAGAGGATTTGGACTTCCTCCTGCCGCCTAAACAAGTGATCGGCCCGGATGCTAACGGAATAAAGAAAACTATCGAATACAAATTCAATGATGAGGGCAATAAGGTCAAAATCACCACCACCACGCGTGTGCGCAAGCTCGCTAACGCGCGTCTCAGTAAACGCGCCATCGAGAGGAGAAACTGGTCCAAGTTTGGCGACGCCGTTCGCGAAGACGTTGGTAGCAGACTCACTATGGTCTCCACCGAAGAGATCTTGCTCGAACGACCTAGGGCTGCTGGTCTGTACGCATTTATTTTTCATTTATATATATATTTTTGACAATATCTAGAGTTTGTTTGTTTGTTTGTTTTTTTTTTTTAAAAAAAGGGAAATTTGTATTTATAATCGTAATATGTGAAAAAAAAAATATAAACTTTATATGTAATCTTGGGGGGGATTGTGTTTGGTACTCTTTTGAATTTTATTTTAACTGAATCAGGGGGGGGGGGGGGGGAATGGAAAAAGGAAAACAAGATAGAAAGCTGCATCTGTGTTCTTTGCATCTCTGTGGTATCACAATGATAATTGAAAAGGGAACCCCATTTTTTTTTTTATTAGTGCTTGAAGCACTAGAATTATGTATATAAATGTTATTTTCTGAATGTTTCTTTTCAGTATATGCTCGGTGCGGTAGCGTGAATTTATCATGTTGTCGTATGACTTTGATGAAATAGTTTATTTCTGTTGTATGTACACACACATAATTGTTGTTTACTGATTTACCTAATGAATCTTGATATTAGTTTATTTATTATTATTTTTCTTTCAAACCTTGTTCATTTGTTCGTTTCGTGTTTAGAGATGTGAAATAGCACATGCAGTATGATCTGGTTCATATGTATTCTTTAGAATAGATGTGACCGATACAAAGGCTATCCTTTGTTGTCTTTAAACTTTAAAGCTTAACCATACAACTCGCATTTCGTGAAATTCTAACATCATTCATATACGCATTGCATAGGTTTTTTAAATTGATCGTATCACTTTGGAGTTGTATTTATGTAGATCCTTGCCTTTGTGGACCTCTGGAATCCTATCCAATTGTAGTTTTTTTTTTTTTTGGTGAGAGATTAATGGAACTCAGATACTTAATTTTTTAAGTTTCTAATCCGCTTGTTTACCATGTCTGCATACGTCATTGCCATTGTCGTTTATTGTTTCAACCCTTACCATTATTTTCTTTGGTCATAATACCTAATTTAGATTATGATACATTTTGTTTAATTGATTGGTTCATCCTTATTGTTTTGACCGTGGAATTGCTAACAGGTAGCAAACAAGAAGAAACAAAGGTTGCAGGAGATTCCTTGGCTCAACTTGGGAAAGGTGGTGCTGTTCTCATGGTGTGTAGGACATGTGGTAAGAAGGGTGACCACTGGACATCAAGGTGTCCATACAAGGATCTTGCTGCACCAGCTGAGACATTCATTGATAAGCCGGCTGCATCAGAAACTGCAGCTGCTGCTGCTGGTGGCGCGACCAAGGGAACATATGTTCCGCCTGGCATGAGAGCAGGGGCGGAGAGAACTGGAACTGATATGCGACGCAGGAATGATGAGAACTCCGTTAGGGTCACCAACCTTTCGGAGGACACCCGGGAACCTGACTTGCTTGAGCTCTTCCGGCCATTTGGTTCTGTAAGCCGTGTTTACGTTGCTGTTGATCAGAAGACTGGCATTAGCAGAGGCTTTGGTTTCGTGAACTTTGTGAACAAGGAAGATGCTCAGAGAGCCATCAACAAACTGAATGGGTATGGTTACGACAGTCTCATCCTGAGAGTTGAATGGGCCACTCCAAGGGCGAACTAGATTGTTCTATTTATTTTATCGTAATCCCTAATGAGCTACAATAACAATTTTATTTGTCAATTATTATTATACTATTTTAAGTTTCGAAGGATCTTAGGAGTGTTTTGTTGATTGTGGCTTTCTTACAAAGTATTTTGTATTCGGATGTTTTTTTTATCAATGCAGTAGTTTCAACCTCTCTTCAATGTTTTGATTTGTAGGTAGATTAGTATCTACTGAGTAACACAGCGGGGAAAGTTGAATCCCCGCAACAACTGCATGTTGCTTTTAGAATTGCACATACATGTCGGTGGTTTTTTTTTTTTTTTTAAGAAAAAGACTGTTCAGTAAACAGAATCAAGAATACATCTGATCTAGGAAGGGAAGTGTTCTCTTCAAATACCATTAATATCAAAATTACAAGTGACTAGATTATGTGCAATTGTATTTGAACATTTAGAATTAAAATGAAACTAACAAGAAGTTAACTGAGCTTTAATTTCTTGAATAATCTACTCAGTTTTTTTAGCCGTTGAGAGCTTTTCAAGAATTAAGTCGATATTTTTGCATCACTCCGGGTATAAAATTTTCACTAGTTGGACTCAAAACCTTCCCAAAATCCCACTGATTTTATCAACTGTCTCTCTGTTACATACATATATAACTTCACCACCAACTCCCAAAACACGAGCATTTAAATACTCAATAGGTAAAAAATTGTATGGGCCCAAGAGGATCAAATGCACAAGCAATAACATGGAGCACCAAGTTGAAGGAGATTCACAGGATTTGAGATTCTTGTATTTTAGGGTTATAAAATGTAAAAGAAAATGGTCAAAACTCGAACCCACGTGAAAGAGGCCATCTATGGGGTATAGGTATCAGAGATTTTTTTTAGTGATTAATATTTAATATTTAAAATTTCAAGTTTAATTTTATTTATTGATAAATGTTTTAAGTATGTACACAAATATTTCAAGTTCAATAATCCCGTTTTAATTTATGTATACCCTTATATTATAGACGTACACTAAAAAAATCGCTACGTGAAAACACCAAGTCTCAAAAAAAATAAAGGCCAACACTCAGGGGGTGATCTTAGGACTGAGCCCTAAGGTCATCCAATAAATGAATATTATACACCCCGAATCAGTGTGTATAACGGTTAAGTCAATGACGCAACTGCCATGATTCGAACTCACATTCAAACCTTAGATATGGTTGGTCTGCGACTTGGAGGCTCGTCCTAGGACGAACTGCGCTAGCCCTTGGGGTTAAACACCAAGTCTCTCATTCCATTGTTCGTATCAACCCATTTGAGCATACATTCTTGTACAAAAGATTCAATACATTTGCTAAAAAAAAAAGGAAGAAAGCAACAGGTCCAATTGAGAGTACGTGTCGATGTGATTTTTTGTTTTTTTTTTTCCGGTACATTTATGTTGACGGCTGATTTTCATTTCAGGAGCAAATCTGGAAGCTCACTCCTCAAACAATCTTCCCCTAACTGTGAATTTGTTTGGTTTGTTGGGAACCAAAGGCAAACTTAGCGGAAAAATTACGAACACACATATAAAAACTAGGGGTGCGTATTGGTTCCGGGTCTACCCGGAACCGATTGGAACCGGACCGAAAATTCGGGTTTGGAACCGGAATCAGTTGTAACCGGTCCGGTTCCAGTTCCAAATATAAGGAACTGGTTGTAACCGATCCGGTTCCGGTTCCAGAATAACCGGAACCGGACCATAGAACCGGAACCGATTACTTTTGTTCTGCTGATAAAATATTTGTTGTTGTTCAACTTCTATTTTGCTTTAGTTTTGCTTTTGTTCTGCCTTTTGAATATTACTAAATCTATTCATTGTGATTATAGCATTTCAGGATGATTCAGTTTTGTTTACTTTATTTTGACGAGATTTTCAAAATCAGCTTGTAAGGAACTTAGGACACCACTTATCTCCACATTAGTATGATATTGTCAACTTGGGCTTAAGTCCTTATGGATTTGCTTTTGAGCTATACCCAAAAGGCCTCATACCAATGAAGATACATGTCCATTCTTATATGCCCATTATCTTCCCCATTTCTAACCAATGTGAGACTTTGGGACTTTATTTGCACACCCAACAATCCTCCCCTCGAACAAAGGACCACCGAGCCTCCCCTCAAATGATCATCCATCCGTCCACTCTAGCCTAGGCCAACTCCTATTCACCGTGTTGGGATTAGGACACGTCCATGAAGACCAGAGCACACTGCCTATCTAACCGAGTACATTCACGGATCACGATCGGGGCTCACCACCTTTTTATTCGGTATTCTGAGGATTCATCCATATGGCTAACTCCGGGACATGGCTCTGATACCAATGTTATGCACTTATTGATCACGCCCAGTTCTTGAACCTCAAAGAACATAAACTGACGATAGAAACAATTAACCCACACACAACTTCAATCACACCAAGAACAAAAAATTTTTACCGTGGTTCGCCAGAAAAAATTCAGACTACATCCACGTTGAACTCCGAAAATAAGGAGCTCACTGCACTAATATAGTACTAAGATTACACAAGAATCTTGATGAAGCTTACAACAACAATTTCCCCAAATTACATAATCAAACCAGGATAAACCATGATCTCTAATAGTGTCAATCTCTCATTACAATTGAAGATCACACAAACTTGGATTAGAATTTGGCTCAATGAAAAAGAACAAGTAGCCAAACAAGAATAGGAGAAATCTGAGAAGCTAAAACTAATTTTTTTTCTTCCTTTACTCAACACTAGCATCCATTATATATGGTGAGCAAAATATGTATTGTAAGCAACGGCAGAAATTGAGCCACGTGTCACTCATCCAACAGGTGAAAGAGGGCTTCACATTTTACAATCTCCACCTTGAAACCGAAAACACCCATCACTTCCAACCATATATTTGTATGCGTTAAGGTCAAGCTAGTGCAACAAACTCACTTATTTCCATCACTGTTCATGTCGGCTGCAAGGTCAGCCAATCCCCACATGCAACAACTCCATGCAGTGTGAGAGTTTGGTGGCAGTCACAATTTTAATCCCCATGTCAGATGGGTTATCTTCAGTTGGGATCTTCTTGATCTCAATCTTACCACTTGAGATGATTTCCCTCACAAAATGATACTTTACATCCACATCTTTGGTTCTCTCATGATGTACTGGATTTTTGCTCAAATGTATTGCACTCTGACTGTCAGAATACACAACTGTCTTACCATGTTCAGTGGTATCAGAGTTAGAAGGAATCAGAGAAAAGAAACAAGGGTATTCAAAGTCTGGCGCTGTCGATTGAGGTGCTGAGTGACCGAGTAAAAGACTCAAAAATAATCCTTCTGCCTCAGCGATAATCAACTCCCTGGGTGGTTGCCAAATTAAATCCATAAGGATTTGCCGATCAAGCATACCAAACAAATTTGCTCAAAATCAAGATCTGCAAATCAAAGATCAAGATCTAAGTTGCCGTTTCAATTTCCTGGGTTGAAGATCAAATCTGATCGACGACCAAGAACTGATCTTGCCGGTTAAATCGCTGAAAGTTGCCGAACTAATCCCTGAGGAGTTGTCGATCTGACCGAACTGATCCCTGAGAAGTTGTCGATCTGAACTTTCCAGTTAAATCTCTGAGCACTTGCCGATCTGACCACTCTGCGCCAAGTGGAACAAGGCTCTGTGAAGGTGAAAGAGCCTCAAGTGCTGCCGATTAAACCCTGGGTGAATGAACACGAGTCTGAATTGGTGTATGTGGTCCTGAAGCTGCCGAGTAAAGTCTGAAACCCTAACGGTAGTCGTCGATCCTTCAGTGACCGAAAAAGATTCAGAGTGACCAAATACTGTGTCGCCGAACAACCTCTTTGGCCGATCAATTTTCTAAGTTGCCGTCTGAGTTTCTGGGTTACAAGAAATCAAAATGTCGACAATCAAACTCGACATTGGCATCTTTGACGGGAAATGGGATTTTACCACTTGGAAAAAGAAAATGAGAGTATTGCTTTCTCACCATAAGGTGGCCTTGGCGTTGGAACCCGACTCAGAAAAATGGTCAAAGATGTGAAGGCCGAAATTTTGGAAGAAGCATACAACCTGATTTTCCTTCACCTTAGAGATTCGGTAATAAGGAAGGTTGACGGAATGGACACAGCCCTCCAACTCTGGGGTAAACTCGAATCCCTTTACTCTATTGTTTCTGCTCCAAATTTAGTTGTCTTGAAAGGAAATTTGTTTAACTACAAGATGGACACAAATAAGTCTGTAGATGATAACCTAGATGAATTCACGAAAATGACTAAAATCCTTGTAAGGAACTTAGGACACCACGTATCTCCACATTAGTATGATATTGTCCACTTGGGCCTAAACCCTCATGGATTTGCTCTTGGGCTATACCCAAAAGGCCTCATACCAATGAAGATACATGTTCATCCTTATATGCCCATTATCTTCCTCATTTCTAACCAATGTGAGATTTTGAGACTTTGTTTGCACACCCAACACAACTTTATTCTTAATAAATATTCAAACTAATTAAATAAGGATAATTTTAAGTTTATCCAACTCATTTGACTTTTTCGAATTTTTTTTAAAAAAAGTGATGTTTACTTTGCTTATATTCTGCTATTGTTTACTTCAGACCAATCTCGTCAAGCTAGTTTTGTATTAATAATAAACTTATTATGAAGTTGTACCCAAGTTAGTTTTTCTTTGATTGTGTCAAAATGTGCGATAGCTTTCATCCATGACAATGTTATATTAATAGGGTAATTCGGAACCGGACCAGAACCGAATTGGAACCGAATAATAGGGTACCCTATTTAATTGGGTAGATTCTGGTTCCACTTAGTTATGAACCGATTTTTTCCAGGTAGGTTCCGGTTCCATGCGGAAACGGAACCGAAACCGATTTTGCTCACCCCTAATAAAAACAGAGGATATAACGTGGTTCGGCGGAATGGATCCAACCTACGTCCGCATACACAAGGAAAACGACTGATTTTATAATATAGTTGGATTTAGCCGACCTCATTTTTACAAATGATCGGGTATGACCGATCTATTGTATTCTCTCGATTCTTACAAGTAATGCTTGAAAGTAATTTTTATAACTCTTACAAAAGTGTTCTTAACCCCTTTATATACTAAGGAAAATAACCATTGTTCCTTCATCCTCGTGACGTCAGCTACGTGAACCCACTGTTACTAATTAGGCTCTTTGTCTCATCTGTTTCGCCGAAAGTAGACATGCCATCTGACATTTCATTAAATCACTATTTTTTGGGTACTGCCACACGCAACATTAATGATGTCAGCCTGTATCCAACCGGTCACTCTATGGCGTGTGTCAGAAGATAACCCCACAATTTTCCCTATCACGTCTAAGCTTTATGAAGAGTGCAAGTTCCCGAGCTGTGTTTATACTGGTAATCCCGACCTGAGCAAACTGAATTGCCCTCCCCCACGAGGGCGAATGACTGAGCTGAGACTATCCCGCCCTTCCGAGCTATACTGGTCGGGCCGGACCCGAAATCCTCGAATACTGATCTTAGTGAACAATCACACTCCCCAAGTCGGTCAAAGAATGTAGACATAACTCATCCATTCAGCTGGACCAGATTCCCCTGATTAATGTTCTCGAATTACCGTGTTCTGATCTTGAAATTACCTTCCTACCCTTCTTGATTCGTTGTTAACACTTCGGCTTAAAAACCACCATCAACAATTTATTTTTGCACTAACACAAAATATTATAAAGAAAATAATAAAAAAAAATTATGAATTCGCTAAACTCTTATATCGAAAATTACCTCTGTGTCACAACATATAAAGGCCCAAATTAAGCCCAAGATTCCTTACGACAGACTGTCTCATCCCGTGGGTGGCCTTTGTTTGCCTCTCAATAAAACTTCCGCTCTTTCTAGTCTCACCTCTCTCTCTCAAAAAGCTTCGATTTTGTCAGTCACATTTGCTTTGTCTCTGCCAGAGATCGAGTTTCATGGCTTCGATCATCGAATCTGGTTGGAGGGTATTGTTTTTTATCGCTCTTTTAGTTTATCATTTTGCTTAAGATTTTATTTTTTTACCATCCGTTAGTGTTTATGGATCTGTTTATATATTTAGCTGTACACTTATTGATAAAAAAAAAGGTAGTGGGTTTTGATTGGTACTTGTGATTTTCTTTTATTTTAAGCTTTGATTTCTGGAAAGATGGTGACTTAAACGAGTGTTGATATTTATGCTTGATGTTGATGGGTGTTAAGTGGTTAGATAATAATGACTTATGTGGGTACTGTGCTGATTAAGTCTAGTGAATGTGACTTTGAAGCTTCATTAGTTGGATCTTCATTTGTTGCAAATGGTTGATCAGGACACTTATGCCAACTAACTGACTGAGCAATTAGAAGAAGACTTTGTTGCAAATAGTTGATCAGTAAATTATGCCAACTAAGCAAATACAAGAAGACCAAGAGTTTCTTGTTAATTGTGTTGTTGTTGCTCTATGTGTATGGCTGCATGTGTAGATTTATTGTTAGAACTTGTGGTGTGGATATTATCAGTTTCTGCTGTTAGATGAGAAATGGTTTCATTGGGTTTGGTTGGATGTTCATTGAAATTGTTGTGTTATTTTACTCTTCTCATTGACTGATTTGTATTATAATTCGTGAAACTCTTTCTTTGTTTATGATGCAGTATCTTATCACACATTTCAGCGATTTTCAGTTGGCGAGTCTAGGAAGTTTCTTTCTTCATGAAAGTGTCTTCTTCTTATCTGGACTTCCTTTTATATTTCTTGAAAGGGCAGGATGGCTGAGCAAGTATAAGATTCAGGTTGAGTTCTTTGCTGATAGAATTAGTGGTGTCATATATTTCAGAATGTTTATCTATTATATGAGAACAAGATATTGTAACAACAAGAATAATTAAAAAAAAAAAAAACACTGTTAATGCACAGTACTTTGTTATACGGCTTAGGGATGATGGTGCTGTTAATTTTTATCCGCCAGAATAGTGTCGGTATCATGATTAGAACCAGTCTGTAGCTTATTTGATGCTTGCTTCTTTTCTTAAAGAAATAACATATCATAATTATGTCCTTCTCGCCGTGTTATTGTTTCTCGTTAGATGCATCTTGGATTGGCAATTTTATTTGTTCTTCATATAAAAAATAAAAAATAATCGTCAGGCTCAGATTTTAATATTGCCTTTTTCTGTTGTTCAGAGAATAAAATTAAGCACCATGGTATTTATACATATCTCTCTCTTTCTCTCTGATTTTGATTTTATTGGTAATTCTTAAGTTCATGGTTTTAGGCTTTTAGCTGCTGCAAACACTACTCACTGAAATCTGAACCGTCATTGGATTTCTTTTAGAGCTCTTCATCATACAATGCATTTCTTTCTGTTTACTAATTTCTACTTCTATGCAGACCAAAAACAACAGTGCCGCAGCTCAGGAGAAATGTATTACTCAACTTCTACTGTATCACTTTGGTGTCAATTTACCTGTTATGATTTTCTCCTATCCTGTCTTCAAATACATGGGCATGCGAAGTTGTCTTCCTCTGCCGTCCTGGTATTTTCAGGTTCTTTATGCACTAAATCTTTTTTCATCTAAATGTTATGGTATTAGATAAAATTCTTACTGTAGAAATGTGTTCCATAGATTCCTCTGTATACTATGGACAAATTTCATCTTTTCCGAAGGCTATTTAGCTAGATGCTACTTTTGGTTCTGCAGGAAAGTGGTTCTATCACAGATAATATTTTACTTCATCCTGGAGGATTTTGTTTTCTACTGGGGACATCGCATACTACACACGAAATGGTTGTACAAGCATGTTCACAGTGTCCATCATGAGTAAGTCAGCATATCAATAGCATATCAATTATTTTATCTGGGCTAATTTCTGTTCAACATCATTTGCCTAGTCTTTCCTGCATGTACTTACAGTTGTTTGTGATCCGTGTGCAGATATGCTACACCATTCGGACTGACATCTGAATATGCTCACCCTGCTGAAATATTGTTCCTTGGCTTTGCTACCATCATTGGTCCTGCCATCACTGGGCCCCATTTGATGACTCTATGGCTGTGGATGGTTCTCAGAGTCCTGGAGACAGTTGAGGCACATTGTGGATACCATTTCCCATGGAGCCTCTCAAATTTTATACCTTTGTATGGAGGGTGAGTGTACATTTTCCACTAGATATTTTACTTGATGTTGGTTATTTTTCTAATTGTTTTTTTTTCTCATATGTTCCTGAAACATTTGTTCCATAAATTTCCAGCGCCGATTTTCATGACTATCATCATCGTTTGCTTTATACCAAATCCGGCAACTACTCATCGACTTTCGTTTACATGGACTGGTGAGTTGTTGGCATACACTGCCTCAAGTATTTGCATGTTTCTGTTGTGGTGCCAGCTACAACTATTTAACGTAGTTGGATCCTTTTTTTTTGGTCTTAGGTTACCTTCGTATGCCCTGCTTTCAAATGTTATAATCATTCTTGTTGTTTGAATTATCTGAGGCCTCCCTGATTTACTTAGTTTTTTGAGGTCATAGGCTTTCTCAAATTTTCTTGCAAAGTTCAATCTAATAGAACCTGTGGCAGAGCATCCTAGAGTTAAGTTGACGTTCCTCCCTGTTCATTCCGTGCATGACTTTCCAATAATAAGATGATATAGCAAGGTAGAGTTAAGATGGCTTCAAATTTGACGGATGACATGACACCCAAAAAAATATTTGAAGGGTAAAAACTGTCAAATTTGATGTGTTGTGAACTTGCAGTTGAACATAGGAGGCTGACTGGCTGAGCCTCCTCATAAGCCACAAAAGAAGTGCATATGTTGTCATGTTGCTTGTGGTATGTGGACTCCCATTGTGGCTGTGTTCAATCTGCATATACTCGTACTGAATGTGTCATCAATTTTGTTAAGTTTCTAGTCCTTCTAGATGAGGTATAAAAAATGCTCTTAATATTTGATTTTGGATCGATGCCTTTGGCCTCCTCAAGGAAGAATGTCCTAGACAAATCTGTACCCTATGCTTTACTTTGCCGGAATCTGATGCTTTGTATTCGCACATAATCTTTCTCCATGCCTTTGTTATTGTGACATTTTTTTCCTCTCCACTAGTAGAAGTTCCTTATTGTGAATTTTGTTGTTCTTGGGTAAAAGTTACTTGGGGCATCATTTGTTACATGTTAATATAAAAGCTTGACAGAGAGATTGTCCGCGTTGAAGTTTGAATATTGGGGTTTGTTTGACATAGTGATAAGCTTTCTGAAAATAGGTTTTCTTTTTTTTCTTCTCATTTTGAAATTTGGCTTGATTTTATAGTAACTGGGAAGCATAATTAGAAATGCTGAGATTAGGTTCTGATTCGAGATGCCTATAGTTTTCATAATAATGCATGGAAAAAACATTCACCTGACTATGCTCTGATGATTCTTTTGTTCATTCTTTCAGGATATTTGGTACTGATAAGGGTTACAGGAAGTTGAAGGCACTAGAGAGTTCTGGATGTGAAGATGACAGCAAGCAGACGTAACCACAAAAGGGGAAAAAAATCCGTTAGCTTCAAAATTAGAAAGTGATGTTCCTGGTTAAAGGGCATCTTGGAAAAGGTTTTGTTCTATCCTGTCCCTGCCTCATCATGTGTGAAAATTGTTTACTTACTGTTCATGTTTACAGCTTGTAGTTGTCTGGAATCATCAGAAAGATTTCTTTAGACATTTTGTACCTTCTTGTTCCTTGCATTAGTGTGAAATTTATGTGATACATCTGACCATTTTCATTAAGATTAGCCCGTTTTAACAAATTTGGATTATGCTGTAGATCATTTTTAACTCATTTGATTTCTTGAGATATTTGAGTCGTGATCTCAACCCAATTAAACCTATCTGGGACTTGCTATATTCGCGGAAGTATTATTATGTTTCTTTTATTTCAATCATAAAGAACATGTTCTTAAGAAATTGCAAGTTTGACACACACTTGACACTTGTCCCATGATATACAAAAAAAAAAAAGATTAGCAATAGAGATGAAAGTTAGGACTAGTCATTTTCATTTTCCCTCTTTGGGAAAGGGTGAGAATCATTCTGTTGGTTTCCAGCTAGATAATGCATGTAGCTAAAGCATTTGCATCAAATATGGTGATGACTAGAAAGAGAGAAATGACCTGATGATATATGCAAAATCATTCTACAAACTTTTTGCAATAATGTATGGAACAATTGCATGGAATTTGCATTCGGGAATAGTAAATGAAAGTGCCATTGATGGAAAAATAAGAAAAGAATATATTTTTAACTCTGGATTGGATGGTTTGGTAACGAAATTATCAATATTTTAATTTTAAAAAAAAAAAGAGAACAAGGTGCCCTAGGAAAAAGATGCTTCAAGGAAATTTAACATGCGAAAATAAGCTTACCATAACCATATGTCAGTTTGAAAATTGAAAATAAATAATTCTCTTAAATCCAATGAACAAAACAAATGTATTGATGATGATATGACATGATGGAAGCTAATGTGTCAAAGTCTCACTCAACAAACAATTGGGGATTTATGGAATTTTGTTTCAATAATTATATGGGATTAAGATATATTTTAATGATATTTATACTTCAAATAGTTGTATATTTTAATTTTTTTCTAAAATATACAATTGTTTAAAACATAAATTTCCCTTAAAAAAAAAATTATCCCCTAAAAATATTCATATTATTTCATAAAAGCATTAAAATCAATATAATAATTGTATGTTTCCAAGTAGAGTTTAAAAGCTTCAAAGTATACTCTCGGTATCGGCATCCTCTTTACAAATCTCTATCCACTCCACAATATATTCTTTGGTCATATCATCATATTTGTTCAACAAATCTTTTACTGTCTCTAATGCTTCATAGAAAATTTCCATAATTAAACTTTAATTTTTTTAAACACATATTATTTCTCTACTTTTCAAAGTCTAAGATGATTTATTCTTTTGATAAACTTCATTATATTTCATCCTAAGATATTTTAACTTTCTTCAATTCACTCTCATATTGATAACATCAAGTTACAATAATAAAATTTCAGACATACCATTATATACTTGATAAAAATTCTCGCGATATTTTTTTAGATTTAATAATCTTACAGTTAGTTATCATTTGCTATAGCCCTGCCGAACTTTAATATCGTGTACAATATATTTTTTAAACAAAATTAAAATTAGTATAAAACATGTTCTTTTCACAAGTGACCATTGTAAATTTGTAATAATCAATGCAAATTTGAGGGGTCTGAACTAAAAATTTAGTACTAAAATTCAGTCACAGTCGGCTATTTTCAATTTTTTTTTGTAAAGAACCCATTTGGAACAATTATCATTCTCTGTAAAAAAAAATATTCAACAAATGCAGGCAGCATGCAGACGTGAAAGCAGGAGCTTTTTAAAACCAAATGGAACCGATTAGGTTTAGAAAATATTTAACAAACTGCAGAGCAGTTTAATATAATTTTCATTAGATAAAAATTAATACTTCTACATCTTTGTTCACTATCTTGGTGAATCCATTTTTTTTTAAAAAAAAAAAAAACCAGCAAACAAAGATCTTAATCTTGCCACTTCTGTATCCTTTTTTTTTTTTTTCCCGAGTCACATTTAACACTAACACGAACCCAAAATGCCACCGATTAGCTTAAGCTAAAACCGAAACCCTCGTAAGTAGGAAAGGGCAAAAAAGTTGTTTCATATTATCAGATGGGGGTGGCGATTTTTGTAAGATCCACCACAACCACGCTCACGTTATCAGTACTGTGCCTGGCCAATGCCAGCTTCGTCAGCAACAGCGACGCGTCCTTGCAACACTTGTCCCTCATCTCACCACTTGCGTTGTTGTTAATATTACCATTACCTTTGGGCCCCGCATCCTCCTGTGTTGTCAGTGGCGCGTGGCCTTTCCCACTCAAGCACATACGCGCTACCCCACATGCCATCTCGTTTGACACCACGTCCCACAGACCGTCCGTTGCTAGTATCAAGCACTCATCGTCCGCCGTCCTATCCATTATCGTCACCTCCGGTTCACATATGACGTAAGGCTTCAGGTAGTTGTCGCCTATCGCTCTTGACATGGCCAATACCCCTAGGACACGTGCCCCGTCCCAGTAGATCACTCTCCCTCCTGCTTCTTGGATACGGTTCAACTCGTCCGGTCGGTCCGGCTGAATAGACCAAACAAACAAAACGAGTCCAATCTATTAATTAATTACTACTTTTATAAAAAATACAAAATTATTTTCGTAAAAGAATAATAATTATTAATTATTACTAACCTTGTGATCGGAGGATAACGGAAGGGCCTTGCCGTTGCGACACAAAACGGCTCTCGAGTCGCCGCAGTTGGCGATGACTATCTTGTCGGGGGTTATGATGGCGACGACGGCAGTAGATCCAACGGCATCGCACTCCGGCGTTTGAAGCTCACACCTACAAGTGGCTTTCACGACTCCTCCGTCAAACGCGCACACCTCCTTGTCCATGCGCGTGAAGCTTCGCTCCAACGCGCTTTCCCATTCAGTGTTGTTGTTACTCTCAAGCTCTTCCTTCACCAGCTCATGCAGCCTCTCCCTACATCTCATCGCCACCTTTAAAATAATAAAAATTAATTCCAGATAATATCTTAAAAAGTTTTCCAATATTGCATTGCCAACAAAGATTTTTTGCAAAAAAAAACACATACATGAGAGCAGCCGTGGCCGTCGTAAACGCCAAAATAGTGCAATTCATCAGTTGCAGTTTGGCGAAAAAACGAGGGGTGAACAGCTACTGCATCTTCCATGTCTCTTCTTCTTCCACAAACGGAAGCGAAGCCGTAATTAGGAGACAATTTGGGATCCGGTGAAGTTGTTGTTAAAGGTAACGTACTCAAACTCTCATTGGTTAATAACATTGCTTTTGTTTTCGATCTTCCATTTTCTACCTTCACTCCTTGTTCTTTCTTTTCTTCTTCATCCGAAACGCAGTTCTCCACAGCGTTTTCACAGTCACGAGATAACGACGTCGTAGAAACCTCTCGCTTCTGCCGTTTTGATCTCTCGTTTTCATCAGTTTCAGAGGAGACCACTCCGGTTACGAATTTAAACCGCCTGATCTCCATTCGCCTACGCCTTGCCGCACGTGAGCTTGGCTCACACGTCGTCGCTGTCTCACTCTCACTCACCACTCCACAACAGATATCCGCCATCAAAAAAATAAAAATCCCTCTCTTTAATAAATCAGTCACCGAAATTCAAGATTCTCTTTTGTCTTGCGAGTTTCGTTAGAATAATGGTTTGGTTTAATGACTTTAATCTTCAACGTCTCGTGCTATAATGTTGAAACGAGAAAATGAAAATGGAAATAATGAGAGAGCGCTACCGCGCGCTCGAGAGGATGCTTTAAAAGGAAACTCATATGGGGAGAGCTCTTTACGTAGGGACCTAATTGTTACTGAGGTGGTTCCTTTTTGTTGTGCTGCAGTAGTGCTTCATGCTTCTTACAGGCAGGCTGCCCAATGCGGTCACGGGCTGACCGGACAGGTACTTGTGTGCGTGACGCAGTGCTTCTCTGCCTAAATCAATCTACACATCTTAGCCGTTCGTTTTATTGCTGCTTGTAATTTTATCCAACACGTGTAACTATCTATCTAATTAAGGACACGTGGCCCAATCGGGCACAAACAACGAGATAAGGGAGTCTTCCTTTTCTGACACGCATTTGGTCCTCCTGTAAAGCGTCGTTTCGGTTTCAAAACTCCTTTTTTGTTTCACAATTCATTTTATATTTGAACTTGATCCACGTGTCTGCATCGTGGAATACGAGATTACGCCCGCGATTTTTTCTAACTTTATTCCGCTTGGGTGTTGTGGCCCAATTAAATCGCAATACGTATCACTTATGATTTTGAAACGTGGGTCCACCTGTCAACGTCTTTGACGCCTATTGAAGAATATCTAGCCACCAATTTCTTCTATCCTCAAACACGTGTATAAATCGCACAAAACTCCACCAACCCGACCTAAACCCGACCCATTTTGTTACACCGACCCCACAAGATTTATAAATTCATTGTTTCGCCGGATACGATAGTACAGTGGGTAAATGGGGACCACAGACCCCTTAAGACAAGAAAATGCTAATGAGGGTTTTAAGGGTATTCGTTAAGAATCAGTTTAAAGAAAATTTTGATAGAAAAAAGGAAAAAAGTCATTAATGATTTGGTAATTTTTTCAATTTCTCATAAAAATGATGTCAAAATTTTCCTTATATGAATTCTTAACGAGTGCCCTAAGGGCACTATCTACCACTATAAAATAGAGCAAACCATTCGCTTCGATTCGATTTCGAACCACAACGAACCGAATAATTCCAGTTCGATTTAAAAAAAAATTGGAAAAAAATATTAAAAAAATTATAATATGATATTATTATCAAATAAATATTATAAAAAAATTATTTATTTGAATTTTATTATATTAAATTAAAAATAAAATAACTAGTTTGAAATTAAAATAAATAATTATTATATTAGAATCGAACGATTCCAACGATTTCATTTGGAACCGTTCGGCTAGATTAGGAACCCTAACAGAACCTTATAGAACTGGTTCCGGTTCCGATTCCTGTTTCTGAAATGGAACAGGTTTCGATTCCGATTCTCATACCGGAACTGAAAGGAATCAGAACCGTCCAATTTTTTCCAATTCGGTTTTAGTTATGAATCGGAACCGTGATCGAGTCAAGTGCATTAAGAGCTAAAGTAAAGTGCCACGTGACTGACAAAGCAATCACGAGACTAACCATAGTCAGAGCCAAAACTTAACTAGGGTTACTTTTCTGTTGTGTGCTTTGCTTTTCCTCCTTTCCCAGGCAAACAGAGAGAAACGGAACCCGAGATGGGACACGTGGTCGGTAGGGAATGTATGAGATTACGTGAAGTGATTGGCAAAAAATAGTCAGGGATATATAAATGTATAATTTTTTATATCGGTTTGATTCTCTTATTGGAAGGATTATATATAAATATAAATATTTTTATTTAAATAAATATAAATAATATGAGGCTTGATACATTATGAGATAAAATAATAATTTTTATTTTCGTTAATTAAACAAAACAAATGTAAATATTAACATTTTCTTAACATATCATAGGATGCCATCCTAAATAACTTGAGTGCAATTGTGTTGCGTATGAGATTTTTTGGGCTTTGGTATAATATTTGGCTAAAAGCATGTAATGAACAATTTAGTCTAGAGCTGTGGCTGACTGACACGTGGAATAATTTGTTAGCGAATACGGCTGTATTTTGGCTCTGCATCATGAAAAGGTTGATTTTATTATATATTGGAGATCGAAAATAAAAAAATCTTAATGCGACATTGGGACCAACCTAAGGATTTCTTGCATCGTGGGGTGGGAATATGTAGTTAGGGAGAAGATGTGACCCGTTAACCGAAGCGAATGATAATAAATTGAGATATTTTTTGTGCGCAAATTATTCGTGTATAGTTCTTTCTATCCAAAATATTCAGAGTCCAACCTCATTAATAAGAAAGAGTTTGGCTCACGTCCAAATAATCAAGATAAAAATTATTAGTGAAAAGTTATTTTACAAGTGGAATGTGAATTTAATTTCTTCCATAATGTATATTATTTTCTCTATTATGAGCGTGATGGACAGACAGTTGCAGGAACATGAATGAGTAATTAGTGGCAATATCATAAAAGGCGGAGAAAAGAACAAAAGGAGAACCAACAATTACAACAATAGCTATTCAAAAATTCAATATGTCTTTCTACATCGATTTTCAGTAGCTAATTTTCATTCAAACTCTTTGTAGTTGCAATCTATTTAAATTCATGTAAAACTTTAGATTCAATAAACTTCTTATGTATTTAGAGTTTGATTCTAGTAAAATTCATTTCCCAGTTGTAGGAGCGAAACAGGGTTTACCGTTATGTCTATGACGTCAACGATCACTACACTGTTGGACTCGTAACCCGTAGAAAGTACAAATAGCCTCACATGTGGACTTAGGGATGTCAAAAAGATCCAGACCCGGCCCAGATTCTGACGACCCGGATGGACCCGGGTCCGGTTAGACCCGGATCCATAATAATTTTTTTTGCGAATTCAGGTCTTTAATATTAAGACCCTGATTTAACCGGGTCCGGATGCGGGTCCGGGTGGGTCCGGATGCGGGTCCGGGTGGTTCCGGACCCGGGTACACGGGACTCGGTTAAAATAAAATAAAATAAAAAAAAATAAAGTCAAATTCGCAAAAGCAAAACAAAATACAAAATCCTATTTCCCTAAGTCACTTCTTCACTTCAGCTTCAGCAACCCAGTAACCCTAAATCTTCTTCACTTCTTCAGTCACGTCTTCAGTTCATCTTCTTCACTTCACTTCTTCAGTTCTTCTACTTCAGTTTTTCAATCTTCACTCAAATTCTCAAAACCCAAAATCCCTAAATCTTGGTTCATCTAATAGTATTGAATAGTGGAGCTAGAAAAAGAAAAAGAAAAAAAAAACAGTGGAGGAATGTTGGTCCATCATCCGGACTCAGGCCGCCTTCAGCGCGTGCGGATCCGGATCCAGATTTTGTCATCCCTAGGGGGATTAATAGGAGAATAAAGGTGTCACCATCCAATATGAGATACTAAAAATGATTTAAGGTCGCACTACACTTCTCGCAATGTCCGACTTTAAATCCGTCTGGGTTCGGAATGATCTCTTACCGATGTCAGTATAATATTTACGTTCAAATAAGGTATTCTCTTGTTTTATAATACAGTATCACACACGAATGCGATTTAAAGTAATACACAAACTGTAAGCATGAAAATAAAATGCGATAAATAAACGAAATTTAAATGTGCTAAATCTAAAATACATAAACAAAATTAAAATGATACGAACAAAATATCCATCCCATTCTTGTTTTCGTGTCATAAATAAAATTATTATAGAGTTTGAATATAATTTATTAATCTCCTATCTCTTTAAGTTTTGAATTCAAATAACCAATAATAAAAAGCTGCTTAATAACTATCGAGGAAGTGGAAAATAATTATCACTATTATAATAATTTATTTGGAATTGGACAGAGTATATAGTTTCAAAAGTTTAAGAAACGATATTAGTTACTTTTCCAATATATATTGTTGATGGTAACAATCAGTACATAAATCAAGCATATTGTAAGACAGGAACAGAGGTGGAATTTCCCCATTGACCGATGTTCAGAAAATATTAATCACTTCTCGGCTCAGCATGAGTCCAGACGCAATCTCCCAGATGAGACCAACCATAAATATGTGCTCCGATGCGATTTTTTATAAGCGACCACATCATGTCATCAGCACGGTTCGGGCCTGTTCCGACCCCCTTTGAGCAGGTCTGAGGGCTCGGACATTTCAGGACAGGACATAAGTAGTTCGATGAGTTCAGAGGATTATTTGGCCGATCACTTGGCAACCGACAGAAGCCTCGAGACTATGATTTCCCTTTACACGTGTCATCTCCCGGAAACACCCACCAGGCTGTCATCACTAATAATTACGTGTGGCAGTAGAAAATCAGATTGATGTGACAGGATGTCAGAGGGCATACTTACTTTCGGCAAGGGCGGACCTTGGGCAGAGAACTTAATAAATGAGTCAAGTTTCACGTGGAGGATTCTGCAAGATGCGAACAACAACCGCCTCATCTTACCGCCTCATTCTTAGTATATAAGGGAGGGTAGTCTTGTAGGGGAGAAAAGACGAGTTTTTTCTCTTCTTAATTTTAGGGAGAGAGAGCCTTCTGTAAATTCATTTTGAAAAACATCTCAGTTTTCACACTGACCGACCACAAAACAGGTCGGCCGAGTACATTTCAGTAATAAAACACCCATATGTTTTGTGCCCGTGGACGTAAGTTGGATTTAATCCGCCGAACCACGCCCTGTGTCAATCTGCGTGCCCTTCTCCTTCTATCAAAGTTTGCTTTTGATTTCCTATAACCAAATAAATTCACTGCTGAAGGAAGGTTAATGCCAGAATAATATTCCGTTATTGTCCCTGAGACGAAAACCAGCCGTCAACAGTTGGCGCCATCTGTGGGGAAAAACAATAAGCAACTCGCGTTGTAAGATAATGGTAGAAGGTGAAAGACGTGGTTTGCACAAGTAGCTCAACAGCAGAATGGATGAGAAGGGAAATGAATGAGAAGAAGCTAGCCAGAACGGGAGGAAGAAATGGTCTGTATGGATAAAAATATTTTCTTATTGAATTGTGGAATGAAATGTAAAAATACTGGCCAAAGGACACCCATCCGAGGTAAATTGTCGAATGAAATGTAACGACGGGAATAGGCTACATCCGTTGGCGACAGTTGACCAGGCTCCCCAGTAAGAAGGAACTACGCTTCATAAACTACAAATTGTCAGCCTCGTAAGTTACTTGTGCTGGAGGATTGATCAGAGAGCATGTCAGCCAAATGCGAGGGAGGACGTACGTCGGTCCAATTCTCAATTGGTGTGGTGGTCTTCACCGAATGAGAAGAAAAAGGTGAAAATTATTTAGGAAAACCACGCAAAGCGAAGACTAACGACCTCACCCGGAAGCCCAAGGTCGATCAGGAGGCACCAGGCACTGGAGAAATGCATTGTTGAAGGAGCACCGACGAAATGCCTGATTCGGAAGACCCTGTGATCCAGCTCAGAAACCTTGGGATCAAGTTCAGATCTAAGGATTCCAACGGAGCGCCTGATGCAGGAGCCAGCTCGAGTGTGAAGTTTACGACTATGGCATACGCATCGGGAGTCTTCAGAGCTCGGATTAGAAGACGCGGTTGAACTGCAAAACAGGAAGCAGAACAAAGCAAATGTAAAAGTCTCTCTTAAAATGTCCCGCAAAGAGTTGTAAGAAGGGCAATATGTCCTTTAAATATGAATAAAAACTCCCCATTTTTTAAGAAACTTGCACATCTCGCTTGTTTGTTAATCAAACGTGAAAGTTGTTTTCAATATTTTTTTGGCATGCTCGATGCAAAAGGTAATGATTGGAGGCCAGGAAGGGCACCAAACCCGTGGCATGCCGAACACTGGTGTCATTATCAAACGCTCGGGTAAAGTGAACCGACCTGACTCCTTTCATTTTAAGTGGATCTGAGTTATTTCAAGTGATGAAGTGCATGAGGGAGCGCGTGAACCCCTCGTGGCAGTATCAGACTCCCGAGACCGGAGCGTAACTACCTCATGACTTGCATCTGTGTGCCATCGGCTCGGGGTTGAATTCGTTCCGCCGAGGCTTCATGGTGTCTAGGCTCGGGGCTGGATTCGTTCTGCCGAGGCCTCTGTGTGCCATCGGCTCGGGGCTGGATTTGTTCCGCCGAGGCTTCATGGTTATTCGGCTTGGGGCTGGATTCATTCCGCCGATGCCTTTGAGAGATTAGAAATTATGTTTTGGAGACCTCGGACAGGACGATGTCTTCAGACATATGCGTTGTTATTTGCACTTGTGGAACTTTTTCATTTGGGGTATGTGCTAAGTCACCCCCACCTTTTACCAATTTTGTTCTAAATCTTTATTTTTTGTTTTCCGCTGGTCTGGCAATGGGACACCCGCGCCAGAGTTAGCAGAGCCTCGAAGGTTGATTTGCTTCCCTTCCGTGTAAGTCTTGGTAAGTTATTCGGTTCGGGGCTGGATTTCGTTCCGTCAAGGCCGGGTAGTTATTCGGCTCGGGGTTAGGTTTCGTCCCTCCGAGGCCATGTGGTTACTCAGCTCGGGACTGGATTTGTTCCGCCGAGGCTTCATACCTTGCTCAGCTCGGGTTTGGGGTGAGTCCCACCGAGTCTGATCCTCTGAACTGGGGATGTAACATTCCCCCAGATCCAAGTACCTTGCTCGGCTCGGGTTTGAGGTGAATCCCACCGAGTCTGATTCTTTGAACTGGGGATGTAGCATTCCCCCATAACCAGATATTTTCTCTCTGCATGAGGTCGGATTACGCCCTACCAAATGGATTTGTCACCAGTACGAGAACAAAGTGTTCGTCTTATGGCCAGGTTCAAATATGGTCGAACTCCAGAGTTTCTCCTCACACCCAGATTCGGAAGAGCAAAAAAAAAAAGAAGGAAAAAAAAGGGGAGGGGAGAAGAGAATAGATCACACGAAGTCACCAGGTAGAGCGGTCAGAGATAAGCAAAGAAGGTTGCACAGGTACTTCGAAGAAAAAAATCAGGAAACTCGAGCATCAGACTTCTCAAAATAAATAAAAACATGGATACTTGAGAATGACAATATAGGACTCGGGTAGAGTACACACGGAAATGGTTTGGTCTAAAAATTCCACAAGCAACCACCAGCAGAGAAACAATACACCATACTTGTAATAGTTCTCGACATCAACTCACAAACTCGTTGATACCAAGAACTAGGGGATAGATGTTGATGGTAACAATCATTACATAAATCAAGCATATTGTAAGCCAGGGACAGAGGTGGAATTTCCCCATTGGCCGATGTTCAGAAAGTATTAACCACTTCTCGGCTCAGCAGGAGTCCAGACGCAATCTCCCAGATGAGACCAACCATAAATATGTGCTCTGATGCGGTTTTTTCTAAGCCGACCACATCAGGCCATCAGCTCGGTTCGGGCCTGCTCCGACCCCCTTTGAGCAGGTCAGAGAGCTCAAACATTTCAGGACATGGCGAAAGTAGTTCGATGAGTTCGGCGGATTATTTGGCCGACCACTTGGCAACCGATAGAAGCCTCGAGACTATGATTTCCCTTTACACGTGTCATCTCCCAGAAACACCCACCAGGCTGTCATCACCAATAATTACGTGTGGCAGTAGAAAATCATATTGATGTGACAATATGTTAGAGGGCATGCTTACTTTCGGCAAAGGCGGACCTTGGGCAGATAACTTAATAAATGAGTCAAGTGTCACGTGGAGGATTCTGCAAGATGGGAACATCAACCGCCTCATCTTATCTCCTCATTCTTAGTATATAAGGGATGATAGTCTTGTAGGGGAGAAAATACGAGTTTTTTCTCTTCTTAATTTTAGGGATATAAAGCTTTTTTTTTTTTTGAACATTCCTTTTGTAAAACATCTCAGTTTTCACACTGACCGACCACAAAACAGGTCGGCCGAGCATATTTCAGTAATAAAACACCTATCAGTTTTGTGCCTGTGGACGTAGGTTGGATTCAATCCGCCGAACCACGTTAACTCCATGTGTCAATCTGCGTGTCCTTCTCCTTCTATCAAAGTTTGTTTTTGATTTTCCATAACCAAACAAATTCACTGCTGAAGGAAGGTTAATCCCAAGAATAATATTCCGTTATTGTCCCTGAGATGAAAACCAACCGTCAACATATATTTATTATATTAGAGTGTAAGTAATAAGCCGTTGAGTTTGGTATACGTCTTCATCAAACACAACTTTTAATTAACATATGTTTCTTACATTAGTGATAACTAAAATTAATCAGGTCAAAGATTCCCTCTAATTATACATTATCATCCATCAAACCTTACATTAAATTATTGTTTTTAAAAACTAGACTGGTGATTGAACATGTAATTTAAAAGTTTCAATAAATCATTTGTTCGATCGGTTGAATCAGCATAATCAGTTTATACCATATCCAATTTTATATAATTTAAAATTATAAATAATATATAAATTACACAATACATATAAAAAAAAAATATAATCATTAATTCTGACAATTTCTAACATCAAAATAAAATAATTTGAGTTAAAAAAATGATTTGGACTTCGCTCACTATCTTAATTTTAAAAAATACACACCAAAATCAGACCGATTAACTAGTTTTGATTTTTTTGACTAAACAATTTTTAAGAATTTTATGGACCGGATCATAATCATTTCCCGATTTAACGATTGGGATCTAATCGGGTCCGATTTTGAAAACACTGCATTATACAAAATTTATTTATTTAATTTTCTCATTCATGCGTATTCAATGAGATGATCACCACTGTTTTGTTAGCTATATATGCCACCAAAATTCATATTTAATTATAGAGATTAAACTTTTCTTATTAATTTATTTAAGCAACTCATGTTTTCAATAATTCAATTTGTGAACAAATTGGGGTCGCTTTTCCTAGAAAGCGTCGTCATTTTCACCGACTTGTCGTCACAGTAAATGTACACGTGCCCTAGCCGATTTATCACCCCACAAAAAAATACAATTACGGGCTCAATTGAAAAACTGAAGTGGCTGTCACTGTTTAAGCTTTCATTATTATTTGTGGGATTTAATTAGGCAAGATCATTTGCGTTTTCAATGATGATTATTTTATTGTCGGGGTTTTTTCGTCTCTTCCAAATTTAAAAAGAAATGGTCAAAAAGTCACAACTCTTCTACTTCTAGAAAATCAATCAAACAATTTCTAATCAATCATAAGATGAACCCAAATTCAAATTCAGGCAGCACACACTTTTAATTTGTTAATGAATCATTAATCCAACGGAATTTGATGTCCATTCCTACGCCTGCACAGCTTAAGTAGAGACGAAGAAGGCCTCCTTTTAGAAGGCCGAGCTCCTAGTGAGACATGACTATAAGGGGCCTGACCCCTGCAGACGAAATTTTATTTTCATATACAACATAATCCGTCGATGGGGGAAGCTAGTTGTTGCATAAGATGAGTTCTGTCGCCGTCCTAGCTTTCGGCTAAACCATAATAAGGATAGTGAAATAAATTAACAAATCGAATTTGTTTGATTGAACTCAATTATGCAGATATACCTTTTGTGGCTGAATATACGGTCCCAACATTTGCTGATACAACCCCAAGTGCCGATGACATGAGAGCAGTACTTGCTGCCCCTGAAGCTTTCAACAGAGGATATGCAAGTCGACACAAGTGGAAAGCAGACTCGAAATTTGTAGTCATTACAAATGAGAAATCTTCTGCATTGTACTCTATAGTTTGCTTTAATTAATACACTAGTTCCAACATTGTTTACCTAGAGTTAAAATAGTTGAGCATATAGTACATATATATAATTATGTGTTGATGGGTGATTTTCGTCTTAGGGGGCAATATCGGGATAGAACTCCCAAGATAATCCTCTTTCAACTGTGAATTTGTTTGGTTATGGGAGACCAAAAGCAAACTTTGGCAAAAAAGCGAATAATCACACGGATCAACAAAGAATTTTAACGTGGTTCGGTGGATCGAATCCAACCTACGTCCACGGGCATAAAATGGGCGGGATGTATATATATATAAGTGACGCGGTCGATGAAGACTTGATGATGGTTTTTCACCCCAAGAAGTCAGCATCCCGAGGAAGGGCAAGAAAAGAGTTTTCGCTTACGATGATGAGTTTTGTAATTAACAGAGGAAAAACCCAATGTCCTCGTTAGGGCGAGATCAGGCAGAAGGGCCCGAGCTTGAGGCGCAGAATCAATCCAACCAGAAGAGGTCACGTTCCGACCAGAATATGTCATGTTCCGACCAGAAGGGTCATGTCTCAACCAGAGATCATGACCAGACCCGCGACATGATGAGAAGATATCTGATTCAGAATGAGTATCAGTAAAGGCCGACCCGACCATGCAGCTCGGTAAGGCAGGACGACTGCTGTTTCAAGCCATCCGACTTGGTAGGACAAGTCGAGGTGATACTGACGAGGACGAGATGCAGTGGTACAAACGTGGCTTAGAGATTTGCACCATCCATAAAGCTGTGATGTGACTATAGCAACTTGCAAGGTCATCCTCTGACACACGCCACCGCGTGAATATGTGATACAGGTTGGCGTCATAAAGGTAGCGTATGGCAGTATCCAAGAATGTGATGATTCAATGAATTGTCAGATGGTAGGTTTACTTTCGGCAATGGCAGGCTCACGTGGCTGACGTCACAAGGACGGTGGAATAATATCATTTTCCTTAGTATATAAAGGAGATGATGGTACAGCACTACTTGTAAGAAATTGTGAGAAAACACTAGCTCAATTATAGCCGATCACCTGTAAAAAGAGGGTTTGTTAAGTCTGATCACGTATAAAAATAATTTCTTTCTTTTGCTTCCGTGGACGTAAGTTGGATCTATTTCGCCGAACAACGTAAATCATTTGTTGATCTTTGTGTTTGTTCTCATTTTCTGCTAAATTTGCTTTTGGTTCCCAACAAACCAAACAAATTCACAGTTGAGGGAAGATTGTTCGAGGAACACGTTTATGAATTTATCCTTGGAATGAAAATCAACCGTCAATACAATGGCACTATAAATCAGTATCTCGGATCGGTTGAATTGGGTAAACTCTTGTAATGGTAAGCTCAACCTCAAGGACAGCTATAATTCCCTCCGGTTGGTCAGAAACGAAGATCATGGGTTCATTCAGATTTGGAGCTCCTTTATTCTCCCTAAATTTTCCACTCTAGTGTGGCGTATTTTGATTCATAGACTTCCTACGGATGATTTGCTGGTGCGGCGTGACATTACAATCATCTCGGTTTGCCAACTTTGTCTCCACTATGCTGAGACTGTGGATCACATCTTTACTGAGTGTCGATTTGCGAATACGCTCTGGCACTGACATTTTTCCAATTTTCGTCAGGCCTATTCACCTGTACATGTGATTCAAGATCTTTAGGACTCCATTGTTAATCAAAGCTTTTAGTCCTCAATTGATGAATTTATGATTGGTTAGTTCATATCAAATGTTCTACTTCATCTGGAAGAGTCGTAACGGGCTTCGATTTGACAATACAACTGCCTCATTTTTTTTATAAAGTCAAGTCTGATTATTGGGCTCATCTTCAGTATTTAGCCAAGTGTGTTCCTGGGTATGTTTGTTACGAGAGATACCACGACATTATGGCAGCTTTGGGTTTGAATCCTTCTCTCGGAATAGCTCCCAAGTTAATACAGATGGCCTTTCTAAAGGGAAATCCTGGATCTTCGGCTCACGGTGGTGTCTTTCACAATCACAATGATGATTACCTTGGGGGCTTTGTTTTTGCATAAATTCAGGAAGTTTCTTTAGCTGAAATATGACTTTATGTTCGGAACTCCTTTTTGGATCCCCTTGAGTCTTTTTCGAACCCTTAGAATAACTGTAAATATTTAGTCTCTTCTATCCGTTTATACTTTCAGGGAAGCCAATGTAATAGCTGACTCGCTTGTTAATATGGGTTTAAGTTGTTCTTCTGAAGTTTGGTGGTAAAGATCACCTGCAGAGATTATTCCTATACTCCTCAAAGATGCTAATGGATTTATTTATTATCGATTTATTTTAATAAAAGTTGCTACTTATGTTCATGAGTGTTTCAGTTTATCTCCATCTGTAGATACAAACTCTTTGAAGATTATATTTTTTAAGTCTATGTTCCATTTCTTTTTGGTTATTCATGAGTTAGTATTCTTTCATTTTCTTTAAAAAATGACTGTAGTGTCAGTGAAATTGATCAAAATTTTATAATCTTTTGAATTGATGTTACTTGTATAAGATTCAGAAGGCTGCATTATTTATGCAAATTACTCATCCCCTCACCTGATAAAACCCCTCCCCCTGCGTTTTTCCCACAATACCTCTTCCTTTGCATGTAATTACTCCATTTTATTAATTATATTTTTTTATTTTATAATTTTTTGATTTTTTTATTTTTGTTAATAAATATTACAAATTTCGTATTTATTCATTTAATTTTTTTGATTCATTTTTAATTTAATTAACACTATTTATTTATAAAAAAATATAAATTTACCAAATAAAATTAATTTATAAAATTAATTTTTTGATAGTCTATTTGTTTAAATATGAAATTTAATTACTTATAACACTACTTATAAATATGAAATTTGTAATATTTATTAAACAAATAAAATATATATATATATATATTATATATATATATATATATATATATATATAATGAGTAAAAAATATAAATTTAAAAAATTAAAAAAAGTATAAAATAAAAAATTTAAATAATAAAATAAAATTAGTATATATGTTATTTTTAAATATATATATATATATATATATATATATATATTGGGGTATATTTGGTTTGTTGCGGAAGGAATTTTTGCAAATTGAAGGGGCAAAGTCGGAAATGCATAAAGGGGACAAGGGGAGGCTATGTCAGTAGGGGGTGGGAAGAGTAACCCTCATTATTTATATGTTTTATAATTAAGATGACGACTTTAGCTTTGTACACGAGAATAAACTTTTAAAAAAAAATACTGCATAAATTTATATAATAATTAAAAAAATTGTCCAATTAAAAAAATTATTTTTTAATTTATTATGATTTTTTAAGCTTTTAATGTATGTGTATAATTCTTTGAATGAGTATATTATTACACTAAAATAAAAGCATGGATGCCTTCCTTATAGCTTGTGACAGCTGGCATTACATGTCAAATGTGTTGGAAATATAATTTTTAATGAGAATTTAAAATATAGTTTTTAATATTTCCGGATTTTAATGGATTTTCTGATATGATAGATGAATAAAATTAGGATAAGGAGAAAACACACATATATATATTAATCTTCTTATCAATTTCTAAAAAAAAAACAATTGATGATATCGAGATCAAACGATAAATTAAAGAGGATAATTTTATACGGATTTAATCATGCTTAATCTTCTTTATCAATTTCCATAAAATCATAACCTTTAAATGTATAAAAAGATTAATTTTTTTTTCCTATTTTTGTGACCTGTATCTATGGAGAGGGTAGGTATCAAAATCCGTTTGACTTTAGGTTCAATTATTTTTGATTGGAATCTTCTGCCACGTATGCCTCATAGTTGACTGATAAATGTTCGGAATTATTAGAAGAAACAAGTCAAATACGAATAGTAAGTAAGAGAAAAGAGAAGAGAATGGCCGAGGGAAATAGCAATGGCGCCGGGCAAAACAGATGGAGGCTTGACGGCATGACCGCTCTTGTTACCGGAGGAGCCAAAGGACTCGGGTAACTTCTTCTTTTTGCCTTGTTTTTTTTTTCTTCTCCATATTCTTTACCAAGTGATATTTTAATTATTATATATTAACGCCATCGTTCGATCAGTCATGCTGTTGTGGAGGAACTTGCAGAGCTAGGAGCCACTGTGCATGTCTGCGATTTGGATGAAGCAGAAATTAATGACCGTGTACGTGAATGGGAAATCAAAGGGTTCAAAGTCACAGGTTCAGTCTGCGATGTTTCTAAACGACAAGAACGAGAGGATCTAATGAAACAAGTCTCCTTTTTCTTCAATGGAAAACTCAACATCCTTGTATGTCAGTGTCACCCCTCTTCATTTTGCTTATGAAAGCGTAGATCCAATATTATTTTCGAAATCTTTACATAAGAAATTACAGAAGAAAATTTTTCACAATAAAATATGAACTAGCATGAGATATATGGCAGCTTTTAATCATTTGATTGAATTGAAAAATAAAATATATCGTTATATGTATAGTAAATTTTTCACAAGATCAATTCAGATTGGCATGATTCTGTTAGAAAATGTGATTAGAGAATTAATATATGCCGCGCAATTAGCTAGGCATAAATTGATGCCAAGTAATTAGGGACTTAATAGAGTATAATTAATCAATTAAGTTAGTCCATTTGAGTGTAGATAAACAATGTTGGGACAAATGTGAGTAGACCAACTACTGTAGATTACACAGCTGAAGACTTTTCATTTATGATGGCTACCAATTTTGAGTCAGCTTTCCACTTGTCCCAACTCGGACATCCTCTACTGAAAGCATCAGGGGCAGGCAATGTTATCTTCATGTCTTCGGTCTGTGGTGTGGTATCAGTAATTGGTGCACCGTTATATGCAGTTACTAAAGGTAAATTTCTTTAATGATATTATACTATTTCCATTGCAAGCATAAATGATCTTTAACAATATATAAAGTAACGAGATATTGTTTTGTTTTGTTTTTTTTTTGAATTTGCAGGAGCCATGAACCAACTTGCAAAAAACTTGGCATGTGAATGGGCTAGAGACAACATTAGGGCTAATTCTGTAGCTCCTTGGTTTGTCAGAACTTCCCTGAATGAAGCTGTAAGAATAATACCCCCTCGCTTGTTTACTCATGATCATTAGTACTACGATTACAAACGTACCGTGGTATTAGTCTTAAATTTTTTTCATTTGCAGTATTTTGCTGATGAGAAATTCTCGGAAGCAGTGATATCTCGAACTCCAATGGGACGCACTGGGGAGCCGAAGGAGGTGGCTGCCTTGGTAGTGTTTCTATGCATGCCTGCAGCTTCTTACATAACTGGCCAGACTATTTGTGTTGATGGAGGATTTACAGTGAATGGATTCTAGCTTCTTCCCAAGCACCTGACTTACAAACAGGTAACTCAAAATTAATAAAGGGCAATTATATCCCTCTTGCACTTGCAGTGAACAGATTTTATCTCTTCCTGTTGTGTTCAATAACACCTTATCTGGCAATATAATCATATTTGAGGCCTGTTGCTTGCTTTGTCATTGATTCTTCATAATTTGTAATTTTATTTCAGGATGCATTTTATTATCTTCTTGAAATTAAACATTTCAATTCATATTATAATCATCTCAAATTCAATTTTCAATATAATTTTATGAACATACAAGGATTTTGTGTTTGCCACTGAACAGAGAGGAAACTTGTTTCATTAGCTTCTCTCCTTCTGCACTAAATGATGCATATATATATATATAGCAGACTTTGAAGCTTTTGATTTTCCATGCACTCACAAACATTCATTAAGTTCTGATTCATTCCCACTCTACCAATTCTTCCACAACAGCATGCCTCAGTTTGTTTATTTTTTCGTTTAATTGGTAAATAAATAATCTCAATAACGGGCAAAACATCAAAACTAGAGTACAAAATCTTAATTATAGCCCAATTATGTTGTCATCCAATATTTCATCAAATTATATGTTATAAGAGTGTTGAATTGTGACCAAGGAGCGTAACTTGGTGGTGTAGGGCTCAAGATATCACATTGAGGTCTTGAGTTCGAATCCAGAGAGTGCGTTTCTTATAAGAAGCTGGAACAGCCGGGGGTTTTACTTGTTCTCTTTAAGCCCGAAATGAGTGGTTTGGCGGTATGGTTAATTTCCAACGATTTAAAAAAAAAAAAAAAAAAGTGTGTTGAATTAAATAAAAAGATAAAGAGTTAATACAGATAGAATAAAGAAAAAAAAAAACAAACTAAAATTGTTTACCCAAATTCATGTATCATTTGTACAATATATCTTTTTAATAGCTGAATGATATAAGTTGCCGTATCTGAAATTCTTTGATATCTAATGAAATACATGAAAGCAATTGAAGGCCCTCAAGGCTTTCATTGTTTGGGAAGAGGATAAATTGTTAGAAGAATATGTGTTGTAAATCTAATTTGGCGTGCATTACTCAATCAAAACCAAATCACAATCATGTAAATCCTAAAACTCTAAGACCAGAAAAAACCCGATTAAAATTGTCCGAGTCGAGATGATTCTCTGTCCTTAAGAACTTATCAGCCCCGTCTCGGTGCTCTACGGGTTTTGTGGCTAATGTTCTCTCAGGATAACCCGGATTCCTCTTGTTCAAGGGACACTCCTTAACAAGATCTCGAACTGGAAAATGGAGGAACTCTCTCAGACTCAAAACAGTAAAATCAGACTCACAAATTTAGATTGTTTTTCGATTAATGAGAGTGAACATGGAGGCATCCTTATAAAGGCATGGAAGGGTGCCTTAAGGGCACCATTTGGTTTAGGATGCAACCCTCCATAGGGTTGTACCTCTCCAATGCACCCTCTCATTCAAAAGACATATCTATCCTCCAATGATATTTGAAGAAACTTCAACATAAATATGTTTATTAAAGTATGGTAAGATAAGATAAGAAGAGGTAAAATAAAGTAAGTTATATTTTTTTTTTATATATTTGGAAGTATGATATGTTAAAATGATGATTTAATAATGTTATTGTGTGTAGTTGAAATATATTGTAAAATAATGTTAAATATAAAAATATAAAATTACCCTTCCAATGTAAATAAATATTATAAATATATAAATTGGTTATATTTTTTTTTTTAAAAAAATATTTCATAATAAAAATTAATATTGTTGGAAATTGCCTCTGTTATATGTGAGCAATTTATGCCCAGAATCCAACTACTTACCCAGCAGTCAAAGACTCAGTCTTTAACAGCAGTAAGAGTTTGAACTTCCTGATTTTAAGATCAAGACTTTGGATTATAAAATTCCAACACCAAGAACAATATACTCAAGAATCACACAAATATTTAACGTGGTTCGGCGTAAGCCTACATCCACGATCGGAACAGTGACCAAAGTTCTCTTATTAATCCTAAGAAATGGAGTTACATAATTACAGAAAGAAAGCTCTTGTATCAGATATTATACTACTCTCTTGAAAAACACTCCCAAATCTCTATTTTTTTTTTTTTTTTTTTGCATAGTACAACATGAGCCACTAGCCTTTTATCATTAGTAACAGGCCACATGACTTGCACATGAAATCAATTAACATTGTAACTGATTCTGTTGCACTCCCCAGGTGTGTAGAGACAGTTACCAACTGATCATATCCCATAGCTCTTCTATAACAGCTTATGGACACTCAAGCAAATCTTTATTACTTGAGCAACTAAAATAGAGACACCTTGCATCAATGATTGAATCACTTAACTCACAAATCTCCACCTTGATTCAAACACTGATCTTGTTCTTAGGGGTGTGCATCAGTCGGTTCGGTCGGTTAATCCTTGATTTTTTAACCGAACCAAAATTTTTCGATTAAGTAAATGTGTAACTGATTTAACCATATTATAACACATAACCATTAACCAATTAACCATTATATTTCGGTCGGTTTTTTGTAATTCGGTTATTAACCAGTCCAACAATTATAAATTCATCAACTCAACATTCAACAAAGTAATTTAACACAAATATAAATTCATATTCATCAAAAAGACAGCAAATCAGAAGACAATTTAACACAAATATAAATTCATCAACTCATCAAGCATTTTTGAGAAGGCAATTCAGAAAGTGAGAAGACAACTCAAAATTACATTACAAAATCCATCAAAAATACAAACATATTAGGTGTTCAACAACTAATAAATAAACAATTCTCATTAATCATATTCAAAGTCAGCAACTCAGGGCCTCAGGCTCAGCAACTCAGCATAAGCAAGACAGCAACTCAGCAAGGCAATTCTGTCATTACTCATAATCAAAATCTGAAGTGACATTGATTCCAAGTTTTGCCATTTCTACATTATTTCAAGTACACAACATATTTTTAGACACAAAAAAACCAATGATTTTATCATCACATTCCCAAAAAAAAAAAAAATACACACACACATACACATGATTCAGACACAAAGTTTTGATCTTTACAAGCACATTCAACACTAAACACACAAAATCGAAAAAGACATAAACAATAAAATTTTAAAGAATACACACAATAAATCCACCACGAAAACCTCACATTCCCATAAACTCAGCATAAAATATGGTTGGTGATGGAAAACAGTAACAACAACATCAAGAGGAATAGATCGACATCACAACCAATAATTACAGTTGCAAATAGACAACAACAACATTACTTTTGAGATAAACAACATGAACAAGAACAACCTACCTTCAAACCTTCCAAGACCATGCAATGATTTTGTTTTGAGAAAAAAAATGCGTTGATTTTGTGACAGAAGTGGAGTTGAAGGTGAATGGATTTTGGGATTTTAGGTTTTCTATGAGAAGAATAAATCGAATTGATTTTGGGGAATTTTGTTTGAAGGAGAATGGAGTTGTCGAGTTGATTCGGTTGAAGGAGAATGATTTTGTTTGTTAAAAGAACTTTGTTTGTGAGTCGGCGGCTGGAAGCTTGGGTGAGTGGGTGGATATTAGGGTTTTGAAGCATATATACTTGTTTTGAAGCGTGTATATATATATATATATATATATATATATATATATATTGAAATTAGAGTTTAATTTCGGTTAATCGGTCGGTTCGGTTATACGAATCCCATAACCTTAATCGAAAAAGTTAAAAATTTTAACCGCAAAAACCGATTTAATCACAATAACCGAACCGTAATAAAAAAATGGGTCGGAATGGTTCGGTTAATCGGTTAAAACCGATTAATGCACACTCATACATGTTCTGATTCTCACATTCTGAAACTTACTTAGGAACTACTCATATCAGGTTCATCAGTTTCTTGAACCTGACAGAAGTCAGAACTTTGGTTAACCGTCAGCAAGATTCTCTTCTGATGGAATCTTATTAACCTTCAAACTTCCTTTTGCTATTTCATCCCTTATAAAATGTAATCTCACATCAATATGTTTAGTCCTCTCATGATACACCTCAATATGTTTAGTCCTCTCATGATACACCTGATTATTGGACAGCTGAATTGCACTTTGATTGTCACAATAGATCACAACACAGTCATGTTTCAAACCAAGTTCAGTAATTAAACCAATCAACCATAACCCTTCTTTTACAGCTTCTGTAGCGACTATGTATTCAGCCTCTGTTGTAGATAAAGCTACAACATGCTGTAAGGAGGACTTCCAGCTGATTGTATAACCCAACACCTTAAATACATATCTTGTTAAAGATCTTCTACCATCCATATCAGCTGCATAATCAGGATCCATAAAACGAACTACAACATCCTCATATTCCCTGTGTTTACCATACACCAGTCCAAAATCTTCAGTTCACTTTAGATACCATATGACCCACTTAACTGATTCCCAGTACTCACTTCATGGATTCCCTATAAACCTACTCACCATGCTAACTGCATGTGTTATATCAGGTCTAGTACAAACCATAACATACATGAGACTTCCTACAGTATTTGCATAAGGTATATTAAACATATACTCCCATTCTTCTTCACTGTTAGGAGCTTGTTCCTTAGACAGCTTAAAATGTGAGGCTAAATGAATTGATACTGTTTTGGAATTATCCATACCAAATCTTACTAGAACTTTATGCACATATCCTTTTTGTGACAAGAACAGAGTTCTAGTTTATTTGTTCCTTGTAATTCCCATCCCAAGAATCTTGTTTGTAAACCCAAGATCCTTCATATCAAACTCAGTTTTAAGCATAGCCTTTAAATTGTCCACGGTAACCCTATTACTACAGGCCATCAACATGTCATCAACATACATGAGCAAATATATGTACTCCTCTTGTTACAACGCTCTATAGTAAACACAACTACCATAAGAGCTTCTGTTGAACCCAATTTTTGTTACGAACACTGTAGGGGTTTTATGGCGAAAATCCGGTAACGCAGCGGAATCACGGAAAATCAAAATTTTTTTATTTCAAAATTTTTCTTGGATCAATTAAATAAACTTATTTATTTAATAATTCAATTATCAAATTCTGAAAAATTACACAAGAAATCAAATTTCTTGGTAATTACCGAATTGCCCCATAACTTTACAAATTAATCATTTTAGTCCTAAAATTATCAAATACAATTTTGCATGATTCTAAATGATTTCCAACAAGTCCAACTCATCAAAATCAGATTGCAACAAAATCCCCATTTTTTGCCTAATTGCCGTGAGCACCCAGAAATTTTCAGATTTTGCAATTTAGTCATTTTATGTTCAAAACATGTCAAGATCAAATTCAATCAACCGAAAAATTTACATGCATCTTATATACACTATAATACATCACATATATGAAAAGCCCCAAATTTGGAATGGTTTAAGAACCCTAATTTTACAATTTCATCAAATTGACCAATATTACCAAATCTTTAAAATCCAACACTTTAATTCATTCTTTACAATACCAAACAAGTCTCACCACTTTGAAATAACTCTAGAACAATTCTAGGTCACCAAAGAGTGGCTCAACAACTCTAGAATGGAAACTTGATTATCAAATAATCAAAAGAGAGCCATTGAAACCATTTCAAGCTTACTTTATAACCATACATGCATACATCTTTCTTTCAAGCTCACAATCAATTAAAACACAAACTATAAGTAAAGAGACAACATCAAAACAACACAAGATGAAGCTAAGCATGTTAGAAATATTTTATATGTTGAAGACTTTAAAGAAAAACTTACAAAAAATAAGATTTTTCCAAACTTTCTTCTTTAGCCTCCAAGCCTTTTCTCTCAACTCTATTATGTTTATTTTTGTGACTTATGAAACCCTTAACCTAATGAAGATGAAATAAAACAATATATACCTCACATTTTTGCCCTTGGCCGAAAATGGTGTGTATATAAATATCTAGATATTAATTTTTGTTTCAATTAAAGCATTATCAACTTGTTTTGTAAATCATTACAACTTTAATGAATTATTCAACAAGTCAACAAAAGCAACTAAAGTCATTTAATAAAATATCAAAATTTAAGATATTTATATTTTTAATTAATTTAATTATTTAACAATTAAATAATTAAATAATTATTTAAATACAAATATATTAAATATATGTATTATATTTACATTAAATATCAAATACACACATATATATATATATTTATGATATTAGTCAAATATCTCAATTTGACAATTAATTAATGTGTATTTGATAAAATATATCATTAAATACAAATACACAAAAATTAGGAAATGACTATTAGGTCATTTCGCATGTATTTTTCGTTTAACCTTTAAACGACTTATAAATAATCAATATTATTCATAAATGTTGCCCTAGTGCTCTACGAGTATATTTCATTAGTGAGACTCTCTAGATTCAGACATATCCATCACAAAATCTAATTTCGTGTCCATAATTTACCCACCCGTAAATTATGACGACCACGGATAAACTCGCTGATCATACAGGTCGAGGTCATGGCAAATGTATAATTCCTTCGTCACTGGTTTTCAGATACATCCCAGAGATATAGATGTAAACGTCAAATCTCTATAGGGACAATCCCGTCGACGTCTCTATTAGCAATCTCAAAAAGAACACTTAGAACTGTCTTCTAAAGAGTACCACGAGCCCATGGTTTTTATCTAATTGCTAATCATATATGGACTATCTATGCTCTGTACACATAATTGACGGATCCTATCTCGACATACACAAGACATCATGAGGATCTATCCACACCCAACGAACAGACGGAGGTTTGATCTAAATAGATCAGTGACGTGACTGCCATCTAAGTGTGGAAGATGTCTCATATGCCCACAGTGGTATCTCAAGTCGAATAATCACAAATGCTACTCAACCCGAGAAGATTCTTATTGATGTTGGTCTACCATCCATTAAGAATCTTCGGTGAGTCGTTCAGTGTTTATCCGCTATAAACACCTACACGTCTATACGAGTCCCTAAGACTCATGGTTCATTGAGAAACCATTGGAATCATAAATTCCAGTATACGACATGTATCAGTCTCAACGGGTTTACTTTACTGACCAAGTAGTGTAAACCTTGATCAGAAACTGTCTGAGAATGACAACATTATGATACAACTCAACGTCAGTTGCGACGCTTTTACAACTGTATCATGACTAATCATCCTAAGGTCATTTACGTCTTTACCATACAAGAAGATATATATATATATATATATATATATATATATATATATATATATATATATATATATATATATATATGAAGCTGCTCATTTTATTCATAATAAAACGTTTACAAAAGTATTCTTAAGGAAATATAAACAGGAATTGGCGCTCTGAGCACTAACCCCAACAAACACATCAAACCTTTTATACCACTGTCTAGGTGATTGTTTCAACCCATATAAAGACTTTTGCAAGAGAAAAACCATGTTTTCTTTGCCTCTCTCTACAAAACCCTATGACTGACTCATTACAATATATTCCTCTAATTCTACATGGAGGAAAGCTTTCTTTGTTGGGGTAAGCGTAACGGAAGGGCGCGGCGAAGGGCGGAAATGGTTTTTAAACATTTTAAAATTTTCCCGAACCAATTAATTAAAATCAAATATTTATAATTCACTCAAATAAATTTAAATATATTATTTATTAACATTTAATAACATAATATATTTAGTTACACGACGAATTATTTTACGAAAATATTTTTCGACAAATCTACATGTAACAGGCAAACTGTCAAACCGGTTGACCAACGCCCGAGCCGGGTCATCCGGACATTTGGGCATTGTTCGGTCAGCTCTTGGGCTACCCGAACAGTGCCCAGTTCACTGGGATCACAGTCGGCACTCAACGAACCCGTATTGACGCGAATTACACCGTTTTCTCGCGTTTTCGTCCCGGAATAATTTTCAGAATTTATCCACCACCCAATACACATCCAAAATCATCCAAACAACATACTTTTCCACAAAAAATATTCTGTTTTATACTATAAATCAGATCTGATCCAGTTTTATTTTTTGTCCAATTTTCATGCCAAAATTCAATTTATTCACAAAACTAATCCAATTAATTTACACCAAAATTTAATCACCACAATACAAAGTCCCAAGAACAATTCTAGGCAACCTTAGAGTGGTAAAATCACTCTAGAATGACAATTTTAATTTTAGAGATTAATTCACTAATTAATCAATTTACACATGCTTTAAAGAAAAACTATTAAGATTAATAAACATCCAACACCAAATTTTATTTCAAATATATATATTATCAAATATATATATATATATATATATTTTCATGCTTCAAAAAACAAAACAAGAAAAAAATAGAAATTGGAAATTACATATTACCTTAATCTTTAATTTCCAACTCCTTCAATTTTCTTCCTTTGGTGTTGATCAAAGTTTAAGAACCCTAACCCCTTTTTTTTCTTTTGTTCTCAACTCATGAGAAGTGATAAAACTTAAACCAAATGAAACAATTTCATTTTTATATTAAAACACCCATTTTGCCGAATTTCTCAACAATTTGTTTTTTAAAAAATTAACAAATTTGTGGCCAAGAATTTGATATCTTTTTTGATCTTATCCAGAATTGATTTTATTTTGATTTTTTTAATTAAAAAATTCATTTGTCAAATACACATGGTTTGGCAAATCAAAATTTACCAAATTAAATAATATTCATGTAATATTCTTTAATTAAAATAAATTAATTAACAAATTAATTAATTCATTTAATTATTGACAAAATGACAAAATAAACACATGGAAAAATATTCCAAGAATATTCTTCCATTTTATTATTATTAATAATTAATTAATTAATAATAATAATAATAATAAAACAAGTGTCAAAATCCAATGGGTTAATAATGTGTATCTAATCTAAATTATGTATTGTATACAAATACACATTATTTAATAAGCATGTGTAAGTTATGAATAATCTGAATTATTCATAATTAATTGCCCAAGTGCTCAACGAGTACACTTTATATTGTCAGACTCTCTAGGTTCAAGTTTATCAGTCACGGAAACCATTTTCATGTCCGTAACTTGTCCACTCACAAATTATGAGGACCACAGATAATCGAGTTGAACCATCCATGTCGAAATCATCGCATATATAATCTCTCTATCATAGGTTATCTGAATTATTTTAGAGATATAGATTAAATGTCAAATCTCTGCTATGAACAATTTGATGTGTCGCGACATAATTATGATTCTCAGTAGATATTCGGAACTCGTTTTCGAATCATACATCAGCCAAGGATTTCAAAGAATCACAAATTGGACACTTAAATCTCGTACACGGGACTGACAGATCATCTATGGATACATAATAAGATATTGTGCGTATCAGTCCATACCCAACGAATAGGCGGAGGTCTGATCTAAAAAGATCGCTGACGTGACTGTCATCAAAGTATGAAGGATATCTCACATATCCACAGTGGTATCATAAGTCAAATGAGCTAATATGATATTCAACTCGTAAAGATTCTTATTGACATTGGTGTACCATCTATCATGAATCTTTAAATGAGTTGTTCACTATTTATCCAATAAATATCTACGTGTCTACACAAGTCTCCCAATACTCATGGTTTACTGAGATAAACCATTATAACAATTCTAATATACGACACGTACCAGTCTCACAAGTTTACTAACCGACCAAGTATGTAAACCTTGACTAGGAATAATTTTAAGAATGAATCATATTGTGACATTTCTCAGTAACAATTGCGGTGCTTTTGCAATTATGTCACAACTATTCATTCTACTTGTCATTTACGTCTTTACCATATATAAGATTATATTGATGCAAAATTACTTAATTTTATTTATAATAAAATATAATGTACATCGTATTTACAATAAATACAACAAAATTTGACGCGCCGAGCACCAACTCTAACATTTTCTCCCACTTGCTCTAGTGCCAAATTTGATGGTATCTAATACTCATCGCCTCTACATATCTATCAAATAGTCTCGGAGGCAAGGCCTTCGTAAGCGGGGTCTGCTATGTTGTCCTCTCCAGATATCTTACATATGGTAATATCTCATCGAGCGATGATCTCACAAATAATGTGGTACTTCTGTTCCACATGTTTTGATTTTCGATGCGCTCTGGGTTTTTTTGTTTGTGCAACAACACCACTATTATCACAGAATAATGAGATCAAATCTTCGATGCTTGGGACAACTCCCAATTATGTGATAAATTTTCTAATCCATACAGCTTCTTTTGCAGCATCTGATGCCGCGATATATTCCGCCTCAGTGGTGGAATCAGCTGTCGATCCCTGTTTGGAACATTTCCAACTGACTGCAGCATTATTAAGAGTGAATACAAAGCCTGAGGTAGACTTTCTATCATCAGGATCTGACTGAAAGTCAGAATTTGTGTATCATCTTATCTGTAAATCACATTCTTCATAGATAAGAAACTTATCCTTAGTACCTTTTAGATACTTTAGGATATGTTTAACGACCATCCAATGGTCTTTACCTGGATTTGACTAATATCTGCTAGTAACGCTTGCTGCATGACTAATATCAGGTCTCGTACATAACATGACATACATAATGCTTCATAAGCATGATGCATACGGTTGACTAGACATTCTAGTCTTTTCATCTTCTGTCTGAGGACACATCTTCTTCAAAAGATGAATGCCATGTCGAAAATGTATTTTAGCAACTTTAAAATTGCTAAGGTTGTACCTTTCTAGGATCTTATCTATGTACGAAGATTGGGATAACCCAATCAGCTTCATTTCTCTATCCCTATAGAGTTTTATACCAAGTATATATGAAGCTTCACCCAAGTCTTTCATGGAGAAGTTTTTACAGAGGTATGCTTTAACACCTTGCATCATTCCAAGATCATTTCCAATGATCAGGATGTCGTCAACATAAGTAGACCCGGCCACGGTTCCGCCGTTCGGAACCGGAACCGAACCGGAATGGGACCGGTTCGGTTGGGGTTCCACCCCAACTCGAACCGGTCCGACCCGGTGGAACCGTACGGTTCCACCGGTTCGGACGGTTCCAACAGGAACCCTAAGGCCCCCAACGGCAGTGCAGGGAGCCGTTTGGCTCCCTGCCAAAAAAAAAATTATAAAAAAAATTATAAAATTTTTTTTATTATATAAAATAAAAAATTACTAATGTACCCCTAATAACGGTAATAAAACGGTTATATTTAGGGGCATTTTTGGTATCAAAAAATTCTAAAATTCTATAAATAGGATTCATTTTTCATAATTTCATCACACCAATTTCTCAACTCTCTCATTTTCTATAAATCTCTTATTCTCAATCTTACTTCAATACAATTCTCTTATTTTAGTTGTTAATTAATTTGTTATCACATTCGGCATTCGCATCGCAATTATTCAAATGGCAAGCTCATCCGAGAACATAATGTCAAATATGCCGACCCAAGAGAGCGGCCCCAGTGTCAGTGCACAATCACGGAGAAGAGAAGTTAAGGCTCGGTCCTCCGATATTTTCAAAATTCATTTTAATTTGGAACGCCTAGACGATGGTTCACAACGAGCAATTTGCAACTATTGTGGGGTTATCTATAAATTTTCTGGTGGATACGGAAATATGATCAAGCACATGGAGAAACATCATCCGGTTGAATTTGGCATTGATACGACGCAGACTCAAATGGCCAGGTACGCATCATCTAGTAGAGGTACGAGTAGTGTAGATTTATTTAAATATTCTGATGCAAAAAATAGAGAAGAATTTGCGAAATTAACATGTATGGCACATCTTTCTTTAAGCTTTGGTGAAAAACTTCATTTTACTAATTACGTGCATAATGCTTTAAACCCTGCTGCATGTAGAATGACTCGAAACACAACAAAACGTCATATTTTCAAATTATATAAAGATGGTAAAATTATTTTAAATGAAATATTTAAAGAGATGAAAGGTCGTATTTCTATATGTTCTGATATTTGGAGTGACCATTGGCAAACACACTCATACATGGGTGTGACTTGTCATTGGATTGATGCATCATTTACCATGCAAAAACGACTCATTGCATTTAGAGTTTTTGATGACCAACATACTGCACATAATATTTATAGAATGATGAAGGTAATTTTTGATGAATATGGTTTAGGAGAAAAATTTTAACAATTGGATTTGATAATGCATCTGCAAATACTGCATCCATCAATGATTTAAAAGAAATATGTCAACCAAATTTAGGGGGTCGATTTTTTCATATTCGTTGTACATGTCATGTCCTAAACTTATGTGTGCAAGACGGTCTAAAATTATTATCTCCTTTCCTTGATCCTATTAAAACGGCACTTAACTGTATTTGGTCATATTCTCAAGTTAGGAGGGAATGGACCAAGTTTTGTAAAATAAATGGTATTAAACCGATTAAATTTTCTAGAGATGTTCCAACACGTTGGAATTCTACTTATTTTCTTTTATGTCAAGCACTTCAATACAAAGATGCATTATGTAGTTTTTTTTCTCAACATGTTCAAAATATCACACTTTATCCTAGTCAATGGGATATTTGTGAAAGAATTTTAGATATTTTAAGAGTTTTTAATGATGCTACTTTAGTTTTTAGCGGTGTTTATTATCCCACTGCACATTTATTTCTTCTTGAAAGTTTGAATATTGTTGGCACTCTCGATGAACATGTTGACAGTGACGACCCTAATGATATTGTTTTGCTCGAAGCCATTACTGTTATGAAGGTAAAATGGTTGAATTATTTTAGAGAAATTCCTTTACTTTATCTTATTGCTGCTGTTTTTGATCCTAGATTTAAATTAGAAGGTTTGAATGGTGGTTTACAAGCTTACTATGGTTATTTAGGAATATTAGATGACATTGATATTACGAGCATAATGACGAATTAAAAAGTGATTTAATTATTTTATTTAATGATTATATTGTAAGATATAACTTAGGAACAATAGGTCAGTCTAGTAGTAGCGAACCGGTAATTCAACCAAGACTTAGCGCAGGGGATCGTTGGTTATTGCAACGAAATAAAAAATCTAGGGATACGACAACAACTAATAACCCTGAATTAGATAATTATTTATCTACAAATTTTGAGTTTTCTAATGAAAGTTTATGCAGTAAAAATTTTAAAATCCTTGAATGGTGGAACCGGCATCAAAATATATATCATGTTTTATCTATTATTGCTAAAGAGATATTGGCAGCACCTATTTCCACCGTTGCGGTTGAGCAAGCCTTCAGCTTGGGAGGTAATATATTGGAAGCTAGGCGATCTTCATTACATCCAAGCACTCTAGAAGCAACAGCTTGTGTGGATGATTGGACTCGAGCTGATCTGAGACAACAAGAAGATGCCCCCGATGATTTTGAAGATTTGTTCGATAATGCTTCTGCAACAAGTGCAAGCGGAAGCTGCGGACCCGGAGCCGAAGGATCAACTGATAATGATGATTGATAAATGTAAAATTATAATTTACAAAGGGGATATGTCTTAAACTTGTAATGGAACTACGTGAGCTTTGATTCCTCTCACCCTTGGAGGATACGTAGGCAACTTAAATTTTAAAAATTTAAGCTCAAGCTCTTCAATGTAATAATTTTTTTTTTATTTATAAATTTAATCTCATTTTTTTAATTAATAATTTTTTTTTATTTAATGATTTGACTCCTCTCATTTTTTTTTATTTTAATTATTAAAAAAAAAATGAACCGAACCGAACCGGAACCGAACCGTTCGGTTCCGGTTCGGTTCGACTTTCCGGTTCCACTTAAGTGTGGAACCGGAAACCGGCCGGTTCGGTTCGGTTCCGAACCGGAACCGAACCGCCGGCCGGGTCTAACACATAAAGCACTAAGAACACGATCATACTCTCACTAACCCTCTATAAAACCAAGGTTTATTCTCGTTTTTGAGAAAACCAGACAATCTGATTACCTCATCAAAATGAATATTCCAACTCCGCGAAGCTTGTTTAAGCCCATAAATATACTTCTTAAGCTTACAAACCATGCTAGAATTTTGGCTGGAGACAAAACCCTCCGGCTGTTCCATATAGATTTCTTCATCATGAAATCCATTAAGAAAATTCGCTTTGATATCCATTTGCCAAATATCATAATCATGGTAAGCAGCGATAGCTAACAAAATCCTAATAGACTTTAGCATCACAACTGGCGAAAAGGTTTCATCATAGTCCACATATGGCCTTTGAGTGTAACCTTTAGCAACCAGTCGAGATTTGAAGGTTTCTGTAAGTCTCTAAGACATGCTTCCAAGATCCTAAACATGATTTGAGTGTGAATAATGAAGTAAAGTTGCGGAAATACTTACATTGATTTGTTGAGAAATTTCAAAAATTTCTTTCAATGGATGAAGCTCCAAGCTTTTGATTTGTTGTTTTGCCCTTGGGCGAGTTTCCCTAACACCTCATTTGACTCCCAAAGTTCTAGCTTTAAGAAATTTGTGAAGTAAAATTTCTCTCAAAGAGAGAGGAGAATTCGGCAATGTGTAGAAATGAATGAGAGATTGAATAGTTTTTCAAAAGTTGTTTGTTGTGTGTTAAAGGCATCCAATAAATAATGCCAACTACTTCCATCATTTGTTTGACAATTGATGTAAGTCAAGGGTCCCATCACTTTGAAAATTCAAAATTTAAGTTGGCTTTTCCAACACACAACTAAGCTTGGGCTCGGTTTCGTTTAATTCCGAATTAAACGAATTCTTCGTCACGACATAATTAAATCCAATTTAATTAAATAATTATGCCACGTAAAATTATTACGATAGTCGCTTACGAATTAATTCCAAATTAATTCGTTAGCCCGAATTAAAATCCAATTTTAATTTCGTATTGAAATCTAATTTCAATTAATATATCCAATATATTATTTTAGCCCTAATAAATAAATTAAATAGAAAAATCCAATTTTACTATTAAATTTATTTTATCGATTAATTCTAAATTAATCGCGTTCTCTCTTATGTACGAATTTAATCTCAGATTAATTCTTACCGCAATTAATCCCAGATTAATTTTCTCTCTCATAATCAATCCCAAATTAATTCTATTCGAGTCAAATATCATTGGTGAATCTTTGTGAAGCGACCCAAGAGATTCATGGATATGTTGGCAGTAAATACGGTTATCGGACTATCCGAATACGTGCGTACCCCGTACCACGTTCCCACCGATTTACAAGATATGGTTGGCTTCTAGCAAAACACTGTGCCTACCCAATTCTCCAGAAATATCATCCGAGGAATATAATCTGTATCAGGCGTAGTATACTAAGTAATGTGTAATACGATCCAATAGCGGATGTCACATGCTAGGCCTAGGGCTGGCTCTGTGTCTGCCCCGTACGAAACATATATCGGATCCCGTATAACTAGTCTATGTAATCGGAAAGTCATGACCTAGTCATACTATCCCGATAGCTGCAGCATTTAAGAGTACTAGTTTCGTATCCAGTGTGACCATCATCTCCATATGACTGAAGTGATACTCCCATCTTGACATCACATTCAATACACTACGATTCTCAGTAAACCCAATAGAGGCGTACACAGAACCTGTTAAAGCTCCAGACGACCAATACCAAAGTAAAATGATTGCCGCAAGTATTAGCGACGTAAGTATCAGGTTAAAGATCACATACACCTACCCTGATTCGAATTTCCATAGACACATAGTCATACTACCAATGAGATTCCGAGTGGGTCTATCCAGAGCGAAACTGTTCCCGATCCAACGGCTAACAAAACCTCTTATTACACTTGCATAAGTATCCAATACCTAAATATATGAGAACTATGTCGTTAAGCTTCCATAACACGCACAAGTGTAATACTAGTTGTACAGGTCAAAATTAGGCCAAGGGCAAAATCGTCTTTTCACTTCAAGCCCAACAGTAAGCAAGGCCCAATAGTAGAAACCAAGCCCAGAAAACTTAGCATTATTGAATTATAATTAAGCCACAAGCTTATGGACAACTCTTCAACCACTCATTCCCCACTTTGCCTAACACAATGCATAATCTCACATGCTATGATCTTTCATCAAAAGCATGAGCACGTTGTGGGGACTTACGCCAGCTGCTAAAGTTATTCATCTTCACCTATAAATTGCAACACAATTCGAGAAAAAAATTCATTCAAGTATCTGCTCTTTGACTTAAGTTCTTTAAGCTTTCCATTTCCTAAACACTTGTAACCACCCTCACGACAACCCAAAGAATGTTAAGGTAATAATAAACCTTGCTTTCACATTTTCCCTTTTTATAATTTATTTTTCTCTACTTACTTAAGCGTCGGAGTGCCTTAGGCACCCACCACATCGGTGGGTAGTATACTCCCCGCTTATACTACCTTTATTTTGCAGGATCGCTAGTGCCCCCAACCAATAAATTCTCGATTATGGACCTTGGGCGAAATCTAGCATCCACAATAGTCTATTCCGCTTTATCGATGTCCAGTCTCGATAATACTACGACTAGAGATATTTAATGATTAAACCGTTCGTGGATTAATAATGTCTCATATCTTATTAATCTGATTTAACCCTATGGACTTTTATCATTATATTTATATATCCAAGTAATCCAATTACAATAATGATAAAATATCAATTTCCTTTTGTCATATAGTTAATTTGTACAAAAACATAATGTCTTTTACAAATAGTGATGCTATGGGTCATAATTCTCCAACAGTTTCAACCTTCCCATCAGACATGCGCTTCCTTTTGTAAACCCATTTACAACCTACGAGAACAATTCCCTCAGAAAGCGGAACCAAGTCACAAACTTGATTATGATGCATAGAGTCTATTTCGGAATTCATGGCTTCATGCCATTTAGCGGAATCAATGTCTAACATTGCTTCTCTATAGGTATACAGATGAGTCTCCTCCACGAGAAGCACATCGAGACTCTTATCTTGTATCAAATACAAGTGCTCAAGAGGTCTCGATATCCTAGTAGACCTACGGAGAGTGGAACTAGAAGGTTCTACTTCTGTCTGAAGCTGTGAGTCTTCTATCGGCCTGTCATCTATAGGTTGGACTTCATCACGTTAAACCCTTATATGATTATCACATTCTGCCAAGAATTCTTCTTTAAGAATTCTGAAAAAATGAGCTACGAACACATTTCGATGCTCGAGTTCATAGAATTAATATCCTTTGGAATTTGAAGGATATCCAACAAACCTAACTTTTTGCCCTCGAGGCAAAAGTTTATCCTGCTGCGTCACTTTGACGTATGCAGGACAGCCTCAAACCCTAATGTAATTAAGGTTCGGTTTCCTACCAACCCATATCTCATATGGAGTAGTGAAAACAACTTTAGAAGGAACCATATTCAGCAGATGTGCAATAGTTATAAGAGCATACCCCACAAAAAGTAAGGTAGATCTGTAAAACTCAACATAGATCGAACCATATCCAGTAAAGTCTTATTTCTCCTTTCAGATACTCCATTGTGTTGTGGAGTACCCGGAGGAGTATATTGAGCGAGAATCTCATTCTATTTAAGATACTCGGTGAATTCACTACTCATATATTCACTGCATCGATCCGATCGAAGACATTTGATGAATTTACCAGTTTGTTTTTCTACTTCGTTTCGAAATTCTTTAAACTTTTCAAAGGTTTCAAATTTATGTTTCATCAAATAAACATAACCATACAATGACAAATCATCGGTAAATATTACGAAGTAAGAAAAACCACTACGAGCAGTGTGACTTATAGGACCACATACATCACTATGTACGAGCTCCAATAAGTCAGTGGCTCGATGTCCAACACTAGTAAATGACGCTTTGGTCATTTTACCCTGAATACAAGACTCACAAGTTGGAAAAGATTGTATGGTTAGATTCTCAATCAGACCATTCTTAACCAATTGGGTTAGGCGTCGTACACCTATATGACCTAACCGCATATGCCACAATTCAGTATCAGTTATTTCAGATCTTTTACGTTTATTATCCCAAATTTCATAAACATCTCTAATGGCATGCAAAATATAATGACCTTGCGAATTTGAACATTTGTGTAACAAAACATCATCCATATCATATATATACATAGAACGATTCTTAATATGTACATGATATCCTTTTGTATCTATTACAAACAATGAGATAATATTAGCTACACAACCAGACACAAAAACATAATCTATCAAAATGATGATGCCTCTGGATAGACGAATCTCATATTCGCCAACGGCTGCTGCAGATAAGGAATCTCCATTTCCAAAATGAAGCTGCATCTCGCCTGGATTCAGCATTCTACTGACGTTCAGCCCATGCAACGAATTGCAAATGTGAGTCGGACTAGCAGAATCTAAAACCCATCCAGAACCAATGGCTTCACAAGCCAAAAAGATATCAATGATAAGGAAAATAAACATACATGATGGGAAGGCTCTCTCCCGTCTGACGGAAACTATGTAGTCTGGACAATTGCGCCTCCAATGTCCAATCTTGCCACAGTGGTGGCACTTATCCTCGGTTGTTTTCTTATTCTTCGACTTGCCTGGATTTTCAACCTTTCCTTTCGGAGGAACACTGGAGCCAGTCTTCTTTGCCTTTTTATTTTTCTTCTTGCCTGATCTCGCAGATTGAGAAGAAGAAGAAATAGCCAAATAGGACTTTGAGATGAATGTCGACACACCCTTCTTGATGTCCTCCTCTGCAGTCTGAAGCATCCTATGCAATTGACTATAGGAACAACGAATTCCATGCATGTTGAAGTTCATAATGAATTGGGAATATGCCGGTGGGAGTGAGCCAAAAATCAAATTCCTGCCCAAAGTCTCATTCAGCTGAAAGTCATATTTTCGAAGCTGCTCCTTAATATCCATCATGTGCAGGACATGTGGACTCACAGGCTTGCCATCAGACAAACGAGCGTGGAACAATTCCACATAGATTCTATATACCAGGTTCTGCTCCTGGTTTAGAAATAGCTCCTGAAGTTGAGTTATAATGTTGTAAGAATCAGACATATCAGCATATTGCCTCTTTAGATCAGGAGACATAGAACATGGAATGAGTGACCTGACTGTCAGATCATCATCCTTCCACTTCTCAGATACCTCCCTCTCTTCAGGTAAAGACTCCAGTGCAATATCCAGTGGCACTGGATTATCCAACACATAACCCAACTTCTCCGATCTCAAGACTATCTTAAGATCTAATTCTCATTCACTAAAATTCTCAGGACCAGTCAATTTGTTCGCGTCCAGGACACGAGCAAACGGATTAGCGGAAGTAGTAGCTGTCATCACAAACTTTACAAAAGAAACGAGAGTTAGCAGAAAAAAGCAATTTCATCAATATCACAAAACATCCAACATATCATGGATTTTTAATATAAGGATGCTCTCCCACTATTTTACGTAAATTGATAATCCCCAAATAAAATACGAGAATTCAATAATTATATTAAATTATATAACAGGAAGTAGACATCACAAATATATTTGGACACATAGCTTTGGCACATTGTGCCCATATATATTTGAAAGTAGGTAACAATTACCAATCACATCCAATATGACTCTTTAAAATAGGTCCTGGACTGTTTCCGATCCTCACTGCTTTGGAGTCTATTGGATGGGGCGTATTCAAGGCAATACTCGTCAATGTACATATCCAAGGTATTAATGCATCACCTCGCTGCTTTGGCATCTATTTGTATGCACGTTCGTTCGAATTTATTTCTTATCAAATAAGCTTTACCGGTATAAATAAATTTACAGTAACCACAGCCGCACTGCTTTGGCAGATACAACCACAATAGCAGGAAAAATATTTATATCCGTATTGACGAGACAGACCCATTAGTGCACAATACACTCATAAAAAATAAAAAGCCTTATTAAAGGGATTTTACAAAAAACTGTCGAACAATTAAATAATCGATCCCATCAATTAATTCTCAAGCATGTGTAAAATAAATTGAATTAAATATCAAATATTTAAGGCATGAAAAATTATTTTGGATGTGGGATCAGATGCTCTGATAGGGGTGGCAATCTGGGTCAGGATTCGTTTATTCGTTCGATTTGATTCGCTTTAAAGCGAATACGGGTTTGAAAAAATGGATTCGTTTAATAAATGGGTCAATTCGATTCGATTCGTTTATTAAACGAATCGAATACGAATTTAAGCTCATTGATTCGTTTATTAGTTTAGGATTCGTTTTATTATTTTTATTTACTAGTTCTTATTAATTTTCAATTAAGATTTGAGAAATTATAACTAATTATTATAGAAAAATTAATATTTTCGATATTTTGTGAGGTATTTTTTGTAAATATATTAATTACATATTTCATATGTATATATTTATGAAGAATTAATGTAAATCAAGTGGGATAAATTATTTTATTACATAATATCATTGACTAAACGAATAAACGAATATTCGTATTCGATTCGTTTAATAAACAAATCGAATACGAATCCTGATATTAGGATTCGTTTAATAAATGAATCGAATACGAATTCATCACATTTTGATTCGATTCGTTTAGGATTCGATACAAATTCGATTCGTTGATTCGTTTTGCCACCCCTATGCTCTGATACCATTTTGTTGGGGTAAGCGCGACGGAAGGGCGCGGCGGAGGGCGTAAAAGTTTTTTAAACATTTTAAAATTTTCCCGAGCAAATTAATTAATATCAAATATATATAATTCACTCAAATAAATTTAAATATATTATTTATTAACATTTAATAACATAATATATTTGGTTACACGACGAATTATTTTACGAAAATATTTTTCAACAAATCTACGCGTTGTTGGGGTTTTGGGCGATGAGGCGTAGCGGAAGCGCGGATCGGGCGAAATCGTATTTTAAAACTTTTCAAAATACCAAAAAATTATTTAATATCTATTATGAATAATTTATTCATATTTCACCTAAACCTATTTATTCATTATCAAATAGTGACATAAATATGAATGAAACTTCGCGAAACTTTATGAAAATTGTTTTTCGGCAAAATGGCCTAAAATACGTTTTTGACCGAACCGACCACCCAACACTAATGGAAACTGCCCAGGTCAGTCCCAATAGTGTTGGGGCAGTTCATAGGCTGTCTGAACAGTGACGATTTCACTGTTTGGACAACCATCATCTGATTGGCTCAAAATCCACCTGGTAACGCCGTTTTTGGCCGTTTTCGCTTATTTCAAGTCGGAAATACTTTTTGGCAATTGTTCCAAGTCCAAAAACACATCCAAAATATTCAAAAGACATCAATTTCATCACAAAATCATATTCATTTCCAGGTCTTATACAACAAACGAAATTGCCTAATTTTCATACTTAAATCCCACTTTCAACAAGATTAATCATATTAATCCATCACCAAATGAGCCTCACCACAAATGAACAACTCTAGAACAATTCTAGGCTATCTAAGAGTGGATCAATAACTCTAGAATGACAACAATTCATCAAATGAACAAATTGATTAAATTTAAAACTAATTACACTAATTACTTTCAAATCTACACTTCACACATGCTTATTCTTCCAATATCATCCATTAAAGCCAAAAGCCCCAAATTTTATAACAAAGAAGAAACCCTAGATCTCATAAGATCAACAAGAAACTTGAAACAAATTTTCTAAGCTTAGGGAATAGAAGAAATACCTTAATCCTTTAATTTCCTAAGTCATTTCTTTGATTTTCTTCTTTGATTTTCATTTGATTCATCAAGCAAAATAAAACCCATTTCATCCATGGAGGTTTCGGCAAAGTGAGGATGATCAAGAGAGAGAAAAACAATTTTGCCCTTTTTATATTAGCGTGGACGAAATTGGAAGTCAATGGGCATTTTGGTCTTTCAATTTTTTTTAATCAAATTAAAACCAATTTCACTTTATATTAACCAATCAAAATTGGACAAATAAAGTGTAATTAATTTCATGCCATGTGATCCAATTAAAACTCACCATTTGTCATTCAAATAATGATTAATGGATAAGGTTTGAAAAGTCAATTATTTAATTATTTAACTTTTGATTAATTAAACAATTAATTTACACAAATACATGTATTTTATTTACATTAAATACTAAATACATAAATTCATGACATGTGTCAAAATCTCATTTGACGAATAATTAATGTGTATATAATCGTATTATGTATCAAATACAAATACACAATAATTAGGATTGACCAAAATCCCCTAATTGCATGTGTAATCGTTTAACCGATTAAACGATCCGAATTAACTCATTTAATCCGATGAAGTATTATGAATAATCCGTATTATTCATATCGCGTTGCCCAAGTGCTCAACGAATACACTTCATATTGTGGGACTCTCTAAGTTTAGGTTTATTCGTCACGAAATCCAATTTCGTATCCATAATCCATACACTCATGAATTATGACGACCACAGATAATCTCGCTAAACTATACAAGCCGATGTCATAGCATACGTATAATCCCTCAGTCACAGGCTATCTGTATTATACCTGGGATATAGAAAATACCGTCAAATCTGTTCGGTATAATATAGTCGACTTTCAATTTACGATCTCTAAATAACACTCGAAACTGATTTCCGATGTTATACCACAACCATGGATTTACTAGATCACAGACACGTGTTGGATGCCTATGCCCTGTACACAGGAATGACGGATCCTATCTTGATACACATAGGATATCATGAGCATCAGTCCACACTCAATGAACAGGCGGAGGTCTGATCATGACTAGATCGTTGACGTGACTGCCATCAAAGTGTGGATGATGGCTCATATATCAACAGTGGTATTGCAAGTCGAATGACCACTATGCTCGCTCAACTCGAGAAGGTTCCTATTGACGTTGGTGCACCATTTATTAGGAAATCTTCAGTGAGTTGTTCAGTGTCTTATCAAATAAACACCTACATGACTATACAAGTCTCCCGAGACTCATGATTCACTGGGATAAACCATCGGACCAAGTCACGATATACGACATGTACTAGTCTCAGCGGATTTTACTAACCGACCCGTGTTAGCAAATCTTGACCAGGAACTTTATTTAAGGATATACAACTAATGGTGCGCTTCCCAATGTCAATTACAAACTACGTTGTAACTGCGCACTATAGTGTAAATCTTATGGTCTTTGTCTAATATACGCGTATCACTGAATCAAATTCAGTTTCGATCTAATCGTAATCAGATATCTAAAGAAAAACTATTAAGGTTAATAAACATCCAACACCAAATTTTGTTTCAAATATATATTTATCAAATATATATATATATATATATATATAAATACATATCTAATATATATTTTCATGCTTCAAAAATAAAACAATAAAAAAATAGAAATTGGAAATTACATGTTACCTTAATCTTTTTCTTCCTTTGGTGTTGATCAAAGTTTAAGAACCCTAACCCCTTTTTTTTCTTTTTTTTTTCAACTCACGAGAAGTGATAAAACTTAAATTAAATGAAACAATTTCATTTTTATATTAAAACACTCATTTTGCCGAATTTCTCAACAATTTTTTAAAAAAAAACTTAAAAAATTTGTGGCCAAGAATTTGACATCTTTTTTTATCTTATCCAAAATTGATTTTATTTTGATTTTTTTAATTAAAAAATCCATGTGTCAAATACACATGGTTTGGCAAATCAAAATTTGACAAATTAAAGAATATTCATGTAATATTCTTTAATTAAAATAAATTAATTAACAAATTAATTAATTCATTTAATTATTAAAAAAATGACAAAATAAACACATGGAAAAATATTCCAAGAATATTCTTCCATTTTATTATTATTAATAATCAATTAATTAATAATAATAATAAAACAAGTGTCAAAATCCAATGGGTTAATAATGTGTATCTAATCTAAATTATGTATCGTATATAAATACACATTATTTAATAAGCATGTGTAAGTTATGAATAATCTGAATTATTCATAATTAATTGCCCAAGTGCACAACGGGTACACTTTATATTGTGGGACTCTCTAGGTTCAAGTTTATCTGTAACGGAAATCATTTCCATGTCTGTAACTTGTCCACTCACAAATTACGAGGACCACAGATAATCGAGTTGAACCATCCAAGTCGAAATCATCGCATATATAATCCATCTGTCATAGGTTATCCGAATTGTTTCAAAGATATAGATTAAATGTCAAATCTTCACTATGAACAATTTGATGTGTCGCGACATAATTATGATTCTTGGTAGATATTCGGAACTCGTTTCCGAATCATACCTCGGCCAAGGATTTCAAAGAATCACAAATTGGACACCTAAATCCCGTACATGGGACTGACACATCCTCTCTGGATACATCACAGGATATCGTGAGTATCAGTCCATACCCAACGAACAGGCGGATTTCTGATCTAAAAAGATCGCTGACGTGACCGTCATCAATGTATGGAGGATATCTCACATATCCACAGTGGTATCACAAGTCAAATGAGCTAATATGATATTCGACTCGTAAAGATTCTTATTGACGTTGGTGCACCATCTATCAGGAATCTTTAAATGAGTCGTTCAATATTTATCCAATAAATACCTACATGTCTACATGAGTCTCCCAATACTCATGGTTTACTGAGATAAACCATTAGAACAATTCTAATATACGACACGTACCGGTCTCACGGGTTTACTAACCGACCAAGTATGTAAACCTTGACTAGGAACAATTTTAAGAATAAATCATATTGTGACATCTCTAAGTAACAATTGCGGTGCTTTTGCAATTATGTCACAACTATTCATTCTATGGTCATTTACGTCTTTACCATATATAAGATTATATTGATGAAAAATTACTTAATTTTATTCATAATAAAATATAATGTACATCGTATTTATAATAAATACAACAAAATTTAGCGCGCCGAGCACCAACTCCAACATTCTTCACATCAAGGTGATCCAACTCCAGATCAAACACCACTGTAAGTGCTAAAAGAATTCTAATAGAAGTGTGTTTAACCACTGGTGAAAATACTTCATTGTAATCAATACCCTCTTGTTGAGAGAACCCATTAGCCACAAACTTAGCCTTAAACCTTGATGGTTTTGGGATTCCTTCTTTAATCTTAAAGATCCATTTACAACCCACTACTCGTTTCTTAGCAGGTTTTGGGACCAGATTCTAGGTTTGATTAGTATGTAGTGACTTGATTTCATCTTGCATAGCTCTCTGCCATTTGTCCCTATACTTACTCTTCATGGCTTCTTTATAAGTCATAGGTTCCTCATTAATCACAACATCAGCTACTGTTAAGTCATAAGAGATTAAATCTGCATAACCATACCTCATATGTGGTCTGATCTGCCTCTTATGTTTGTCCCTGACCATATTATAGTCTTGTGCACCAGTTTCACCTTGTCGGTCAGACTGTTCCATCTCAGTTGCTGGTAGGGGTTGCAAAATGAATCAACAAATCGAATTCGTGATGATTTCTAAACGAATCGAATTGTAATGCACTAAATTCGAATTCGATTTGTTTATTAAATGAATCCTGATATTAGGATTCAGATTTGATTCGTTTAATAAATGAATATTCGTATTCGATTCGTTTATTCGTTTACATAAATCAAACGAATCGAATCGAATTTATTATTCGTTTACTATTGGCATCCGATTTGTTTACTATTCGCATCCGATTCGTTTATTATTCGCATCTGATTCGTTTATATCAAATTAAACGAATCGAATTTTATATTCGTTTAATAATCGAATATTCATATTCGATTCGTTTAATCAAAATAAAATACAAAATCTAAGCATTCATTCCATACCATATTCAATAACATATTCGTTGTTATAGTCTTAAAATCTTTACAACATGCTCCAAATTTCAAATTACAAATCAATTGCATAATAACATTTAAAATCTTCAAAAACACATTTTGACCAAAATCTCGAATACATATTGATACGGTAAAGGAAAACTTATTTATCATTATTATCCGATAGCTTTAATTTCAACATAAGAATCATCATTCTCAAGTCTAACTGTGAGATCAACCACTGAGACATCGACAACATGAAAAATTACAAATAGATTTAAAATATAAAATTTGATTAAGGCATTTCATGAATAAGACAGTCTATCATTGATCGTACAAATACCATAACAGAAACTAATAATGTAACTTGACATTCATAGGTCTCATAAGTGTTGGAAAGTATGGCATGTATACTGACCACCTTTTACCTTAGCAGCTCCAGTACTGCTAGGAATGATGTTAAATGAAGCAGCCATGCCACATTTCCAGTCCTTTGATGATGGCCCATCAACAGTTTTCTGGGTGGCTAAATAAACGTAACAAAAATGCAAAATAAGTATACCTTGCAGAACATCGTTTAACTAATCAAGAGAGCAAAGTAATTTTAATCTACATTACCAGTGATGGAGTGAACAGTGGTAAACGATGGCTGCTACGATTCTGAGAGAGATTGAGGACGCCGGCGTGACTCGTGAGAGTGAACTGTGAGGTGAGAGTTAGGTTTAGAACTTTAGATTTTAGGTTTAGGTTTTAATTTTGAGTTTATATACTTCAGTTAAACATACAAAATTATTAAATTACCCTTGTTGTTTAACAAATATAATAAATAAAATTAAGGGTAAATATGTAATATAATTAAACGAATACTAAACGAATTGGATTCGAATTCGATTCGTTTATGATTCGTTTAAATAAATGAATTCTAAACGAATTTAAGAGCTCAAATTCGGATTCGATTCGTTTATTAAACGAATCGAATCGAATTGACCCATTTAATAAACGAATCCAAATTTCCAAACCCATATTCACTTTAAAGCGAATTGAATCGAATGAATAAATGAATCCTGACCCAAATCCCTAGTTGCTGGTTTGCTCAAGCTTTCAGTATCAATTTTGAATTCTGATTTTTCACTTTTTCTGGACTCCACCTCCAATTGAACCTTATCACCATGTCTGAGAACATGGTAATCTGCTCCCTTTGGGTCAGTGTGAGGCTCCAACATAGAAGTCTCATTGAAAGTTACATCTCTACTTACTATGCATTTTGAAGAACTACCATCATTGCACCACATCTTATACACTTTTACTCCTTCTGGATAGCCAATGAAAGTCATTTCAAAGCTCTATGATCAAGCTTACCTTTATTGACATATGCATACACATCACAACCAAATATTCCCACGTTTGACAAATCAGGTGCTCTCTCTGACCACACTTTCTCTGGTGTTTTGAGTTCAATGGCCTTTGAGGAACTTCTGTTGATTAGTATGTTGTTGTGTTTAAAGTTTCTACCCAAAATCTTTTAGAAAGTTTTGATTGAAATAGTAAACATTTTACTCTCTCTAAAAGAGTCATGTTCATTATTCCTGCTAGCCCATTTTGTTGTGGGGTATGAGCTACTGTTTTGTGCCGTGAAATACCTTCCTTTATGCATAAGTTATCAAACTCATTATTACAAAGCTCCGGGCCATTATCAGTTCTTAGCCTCTTTAATTTTTTCCTTGTCTGGTTAAGCATCAAAGTAAACAAATCATTGAACTTTCTATAAGCTTGATCGTTGTTTTTGAATGTGTATACCCAAAATTTTCGAGAGTAGTCATCTAAAATGGACAAGAAATATCTTGAGCCATTCAGTGAGGGTGTTTGAGAGGGTCTACACAGATCTGAGTGTACATAATCCAGTGTTGCTTTTATTCTATGACTATTAGTACTAAATTTGATCCTCTTTGCTTTCCCAATAACATAATTTTCACAGAAATCCAATATCGAAATATTTTCATTTCCTAAGAGCTTTTGTTTATGCAGTTCTTTAAGCCTCTGGTCACTTACGTGAGCCATCTTTAAGTGCCAAAGCTTAGTTGTATCAGCTACCTTACTAATAGTTATTGATGTACTCCCAACTCTATTTTCACCATCCAACATATACAAACCATTCTTTCTGTGACCTCTCATGACCACCATTGAGCCTTTAACCACCTTGATGAGTCCATTTTCAGCTCTAAAGCTCTAATTACTTTGATCAAACATGCCTAGTGATATTAATTTCCTTTTCAAACCAGACACTAATCTAACTGGCTGTAGCTCTCTTTCCACCCCATCAAACATCCTAATTCTTACGGTTCCCACACCAGTTATATCACAAGACATGTTATTCTCCATTAGAACTTTACCTCATTGACCACAACTCAAGTTAGAAAATAATTTTCTATTCAGACACATGTGAAAAGAACAACTTGAGTTAAAAACCCACTCACATTCATTCTTGGTGTCTGTGGCTATTAAGAGGTCAGCACTCTGATATCCCTCATCCGATGCATCTGAGGCATTATAGGCAACATCAGCATCCCCTTTCATTTCATGGTTCTTGCCATTTTCTTGGTTTTTGCCTTTTTCTTTCTGTTTGTTCTTTCTTTTATAACAGTCTTTGATGAAATGGCATTCTTGATGACAATGAAAATATTTTCTTTTCTTAGTTTTTGAATTTGATTTGTTCCTATTCTTGTCATTGAACTCTTTCTTTTCAGGTCAGCCTCTCACATTCAGGCCTTCTCCAAAATTTACATTCTTGTTATCATATATTTTCTTCAATTTCTTTGAGTTTAATCCAGCCTTCACATCTTCCATGGTAAGAGAACTTCTCTCATACATCAGTGTGTCCATAAAAGATTCATAGGAATCTGGTAATGAAGCTAAAATGATGATAACTTGATCTTCATCTTCTATTTTGACCCCAACATTCTCAAGATCCAATATGATCTTGTTGAATGCATCAAGATGCTCAACAAAGGGCCTCTCATTCCCTCATTTCTAGCATGTACAACATCTTCTTCAGGTGCAATCTGTTGGCAAAATACTTTGCCATATACAAATTTTACAATTTGCTCCAAATGCTTATAGCAATGGTATCTTTGGACATTTCTCCCAGCACATTGTCACCAAGGCTCAATACTATGGTCATGTGGGCCTTGTAAAGTGAATCTTGGTACTCATCGTCACCTAAATTTGCAGGTTTCTTGGCTTTACCTCTCTCATTAATGGCATGTTCTAATCCTTAATGAACCAACAATGCTTTCATTCTCAACTTCCATAAGTTGAAGTCATTATCAGAATTAAACTTCTCGATCTCAAGCCTTGGATTTTCCATGATTTTTCTACTACCTTCAACCTAAGCTCTGATACCAGTTTATTGGAAATTGCCTCTGTTATATATGAGCAATTTCTGCCATGAATCCAACTACTTACCCAGCAGTCAAAGACTCATCTTTAACAGCAGCAAGAGTTTGAACTTCCTGATTTTAAGATCAAGGCTTTCGATTATAAAACTCCAACACCAAGAACAATATACACAAGAATCACACAAACATTTAACGTAGTTCGGCGTAAGCCTACATTCACGATCAGAACAGTGACCAGAGTTCTCTTATTAATCCCAAGAAATGGAGTTACATAGTTACAGAAAAAAAAGCTCTTGTATTAGAGCTTATACTACTCTCTTGAAAAAATACTCACATATCTCTATTTCTTTTTTGTACAATACAACATGAGCCACCAGCCTTTTATCATTAGTAACAGGCCATGTGACTTGCACATAAAATCAGTTAACATTGTAACTGATTCTGTTGCACTCCCCAAGTGTGTAGAGACAGTTACCAACCGATCATATCCAACAACTCTTCTATAACAGCTTCTGGACACCCCAACAAATCTTCATCACTTGAGCAACTAAAATAGAGACATCTTGCATCAGTGATTGAATCACTCAACTCACAAATATTAAATAAAATATAAATAATTTCCAAAAATCATTATCGTAAATGAAGAATAATTACAATTGTGATAGTGAAAATAATTTTATCAATAAATAAATTGGGGATATTGAAAAGCTAATGGGAATATTTTTGGAATCCAAAAATTTTAATATCTAGAATCTTGTGTTTAGACTATCGTGGAGTGATTTTTTACCATGGTTTCATGGCCATGAGTTGAGAAAATTTCTTTTCCCGTCTTTTGCATTGCAAAAAGGCCAAAATCATTTTTTGTTTTTTAGGCTCACAGCCACACACAACAAAATGGACAGAACCATTTTTGTTTTGTGGCTCACAGCCACACACCACAAAATGGCCAAAAAAAATGTTTTTTTTTTTATTATTTTTTTAATTTTTAAATATTAAACCATGGCTCAAATCAAGTAACCATAATTACGTTAATATTAACCAAAGTTAACTTTTGACTTTGTAAAATTGATCTTATCGTAAATTTTAATCTTGTCAAAATTTGATTTGTCTATTTGTTATGATTAACTTTTAATCATAACAAAAAATAATTTTGGTTAATTAGTAACTTAGGTTAAATGTAACTAGATCTTTATCTCCATCAAATGGTATAGTTACTTTAATTATTATCATTTGATTATTCTAACTAAAGTCACCAAATTAATTAATTTAATTTTATAATTGTATTAATTAATTTATGTAGTAATTTAACAATTAAATATAATACACTAATTTAATTAATACAATAATACAAATCAAATTTGTATTATTGTTAACTATTAATATTATACAATAATCATATATCAACTCTTGTTATATAATTAATTAATGAATTTTAATTTATATCATAAATTATCAGATCGAAGAGTATACTTAATTATGATGAGACTCTCTAGGTTCACAACTGATTATCATATATATAAAAACTCTTCACATATATATGTGTATGAAGACATGCCCACCTATAAATCATGACAGAACAAACTCAGTTGTCGAACCAAATAAACAAAACAAAAGGCTGCGCAAAACAAAATACAACAAACGAAAGTTAAAGTTAAAGATGAACTCTTGTACCCAACTCTTTTATTCTTATTATTTGATTCTTGGCTGAGTTTATTTGCTTAATACAATTGATATCGTATTATTCTCTTTATCTCTTGATTATTTGAATTCAGAAACTGTATTTTGTTAATTTACATATAGATTCAGTCACTCTTTTTCTATGTGTGGTTTGTGAAATCAGTTGTGACTGGTTAAGGTTGTTTTGCAAGTTAATCTTCTCCTGCAATATTGTTTGAGAGTATGTTGTCGTCGTTGGATAGGTTGTAACGATAGCCTTGTGTGTTGTTAATGTAGAGAAGATAAATTATCAATTACTTTATAACTTTAATTTGTGTAGAATTGAATATCCTCCAATTGTTGGTTTGGGATGTGAAACCCTCAATTACGTAATAAAAAGAATCAATAACAGAATATAGGAAATTGGTACAAGAGGAGATCCTGACGATTTGCTATTTCTCTCTACTGATAAAATCCTGCAAATTTTTATAATCTTTAGTTTAAATTACAAATTTAACTTTTTTTTTTTAATTAAGTTGTTACTAAATGTTTTTGCTTTAGTAAATTAGTTCTCGACACCTCAGCTATACTGCGATAACCGCAAGTTATTTTTGGGCGTAATCAGTACACCATTTCCAACACTAAAAATATCATTGATGCGACTGTCATCAAAGTGTAGATTTTTTTTTTTTTTTTGGAATCGTTGGAAACCTCGCCGCCAAACCACTCATTCCGAGCTTAAGCGGAGCAGGTAAAACCCCCGGCTATCCCAGGCTCTTACAAGAAACGCACTCCTTGGATTCGAACCCAGAACCTCAAGGTGAAATCCTAAGCCCTTCACCACCAAGCCACGCCCCTTGGGGACCATCAAAGTGTAGATGATATATCATATATCCATTATGGTATCTCAAGTCACATATGTTACTCAACTCGGAAGATATCCTATTGACGTTGATGTACTATATATCTATTAGAAATCTTTGGTGAGTTGTTCAGTATTCATCCTTCATGAATACTTACATATCTATATGAGTTTTCAAAGACTCATATATAGTTCCTTAAGATAAATCATTGAAATCCCAAATTCCAATATATGACACGTATCGATCTTTACAGGTTTACTTACCGACCAAGAACAATTTAAGAATGATTTTTGTTACAATATATAACTCAATGTCACTTGTGGTGCTTTTGCAACTATATTATAACTAATAATTTTAAACTCTTTTATGATTTTACCATATATAAAGAAAATATATTGATGAAATAAGGAGGAGTCAAACACCAACATACAAACCATTTTATTCGAAGGTTACATATCATTCACTTCAAATTGGAGACTAAATGAAACTTGAAATTGCACCAAGTGTTTTCTAACACACTTACTTCTCATTTAGTTATGTCCTTATCAAAGAGAAAGCCATTGACAGTAAATCCTCCATCAACACAAATAGTCTGTCCGGTAATATAAGAAGCTGCAGGCATGCATAGAAATGCCACTAATGAAGATACCTCATTGGGCTTTCCAGTGCGTCCCATCGGAGTTCGACGCTCCACTTCCTCTAAGAAACTCTCATTTGACAGATACTGGGGATATATAAAACCATTATTTATTGTTGCAACATTTACGATGCTCTAATTAATTAAAAAGTAGTTAGTTCTTACAATGTCAGTTAGTGGAGTTCTAATAAACCAAGGCGCCACTGAATTAGTCCTTATGTTGTCTCTTGCCCATTCACATGCCAAACTCTTTGCAAGTTGATTCATGGCTCCTGCAAATGTTTGAAGTCCAGTTATGCTAACGCGTCTTTAGTATATAATATAAATGATTAGGTAAGTTAATAAAATACCTTTTGTAGCTGAATATATGCTAAATCCTGCACCTATAGATACCACACCGGCAACAGAAGATAAGAGAATAATATTACCGGCACCAGAAGCTTTCAAGAGAGGATGTGCAAGTTGGGAAATGTTATAAGTAGACTCCAAATTTGTAGCCACCATAAATGAGAAGTCATCAGCTGTGTACTCTACAGTCGGTTTAGGTATAGTTGTCCCAACATTATTTATCTGCAGTTTCACACACATACACACATATTTAACGCTGATTTTATACAACCTGTCCTACTGTTAAGGGTTGATTATATACAAATAATTCTGATATTAATAACATTAAGATGTGCCAAAAAAATTTTAAAAAAAAAAAAAACAAGGACTCCAATATATATATTGTGTTTTATCTTTTAGTGTATGACAGTGAGAGTTTGTGTTTTGTTTTTTTTAGGTGTACAAAAAAAATGGATTTTGGTAGGGGTGACATACGTACAAGGATATTGAGTTCCCCATTGAAGAGAGAGGAGACTTGGTTCATAAGCTTCTCTCGTTCTGCTCTAGATGATGCATCGCAGACTGAACCGGTGACTTTGAAGCCTTTGATTTTCCATTGATGTAAACATTCATTGAGCTCTGCTTCGTTCCTAGCACATGTATGCACAATTGCTCCTAGCGCTGCAAGTTCCTCCACTACAGCATGCCTGAAGGGCAATATATAACCAATTAATCGTAATTTTCTTAATAATTCAAAATAAAAATAAAGTAGAACTAAAGAAACAGAACGAATTATGAGAATAAATAACCCAAGGCCTTTGGTTCCACCGGTAACAAGAGCTGTCATGCCCTCAAGACTCCATTTATTTTTCCCAGCACAGCCATCTGTTTGAGCCATTTTTCTCTCTTCTAATTTTTCTTGTCGAGTCAGTGTGAGGGTCTGTGTGTGTATATGACTATATGTATATATATATATATATACACACGTGTGTATGTCAAAAATGATAAACTTATACACATTTTTAAGTGAATTATTGTAGCTCACTGTAGCTACAGTGAGAGAGTTTTCGAGAAAAGTGTGAGTAAGTATATCATTCATCATGTATATATATATATTGAAAGAGTGAAAAAGAAAGGAAACGGGTTCTCTCATATTAATAAACAAAATAATTAAAAAATATAAATTTATGTATTATTTTTAGGGAAAATATATTGTGGTTTAGATCATTTTCGAATTCGTATTATATTTTTTCTTGAAAAAAGACTACCTTATGAATTCGTCTATTAAGAAAAATCGGCAAAATTGATAACAATGTTAGAGTGTGATGATGTGGCAAAGACATTTTTCGTCATTTCATATTTCCACGTCATGACACGTCAGCAAACATCATACCACATCAGCATTAATGATCATGCCACGTCAACACGCATCATGTCAAGTCAGCATTTATGAACATGCCATGTCAGCATATATTATGCCACATCAGAAATTACTAACGGTGTTACAAACGAATTCACATGATATTTTTTTATTACAAAAAAAAATCAGAGTCCTGATTTTGAAAATGGTTGAAACCATAATGTATTTTTTATATATATATTTTTCCCTATTTTTATCATTTGATTTGATTATTTAATTTGATAAAATGAGGGATTGCTTTAAGTTAATAATTATAATAAAAATAAAAAATATATATTTTATTAAAAGAAAAATAAGCAATACTACATAAATAATTTATTGGCCGGCCAATCTATCATTTCATCTTGTACTTTTGATCTAAAGCGTGGCCCAATCGAGCACAAATAGAGGGATAAGGGAATCGTCTATTCGTCTTTTTCTGACAAGCATTTGGTCCCCCTGCAAGGCGTCGTTTCGGTTTGAAAACTCCCTTTTTTACCTCTATCTTTTGTTTTTTTTTTTTCACAACCAACTTCACATTTTAACTTGAAGTTATTTTAACTATGTTTATCATTTTTATTTTATTATTGTTTAGGGAAAATCAAACATCCGGTGAAATGACACGTGGTTAGATGAAGATGACTCCAGAATTTCCTGTCAGAACCAGTCTACAGGACTTCCTATCAGAATCGATCTTTAGAACCTATCATCAGAGTTTGACAATAGAGCATGTCATCAAAGTCTGATAACATGACCTGTCACCATAATCTGAAGTCATGACCTCCACCAAATCTGAATTTACGGCTCACCAATACAAAGTCCATACCAGGGCTGACTTCAACAAAAGCAAGCAAAAGTCATATTAAGAATAGACCCGAAATATTAGCTATCTCATAAATAAGGAAATAGATAGCCTATTAATTACTTTATGTCCCTTTAAGCAGGACAACCACCTAGAATATGACAGTTCCTAGATTATGGGGAGTGAGTCAGCTAATAGGAAACATGAATGAAATGTAATTGTTGTCAGTTTATTATTATTGTAATGAAATATTATAAATAATGAGAGAATTCTGAGAACAAATAATCGATCTTTTGATAACAAACAATAATATAACACTTCTCGTCAATCACTTCATTTTTTTCTTTTCTATTCTATTGTTTGTGGAGTTTATAGTAAAAATAATTGGTGCCGTCTATGGGGAACTGAGATGAAAAGTTGTGCTTACGGTTTTCTACAATCACCAAACCCAAGAAAGTTCGCTCAATTAAATAAGTAAGAATGACATCAAGGAATAAGGAATATAGAATCTCTACATCCATTGCTCACCAAAAGGAAGAGGTATCACACCATTCGATACCCACGGTGGACATCTTGACAATCAGGAACGAGATGATGAAGCAGATGGAGGACCAGATGTAGGTTATGAGAAAGCAGTTTCAGGAAAAAAATGCAAGTCATACAATAAGAAAACCAGACGCTCAAAACCTAGATCCAGGGAGTTGACCTCAGTAAGGACAAAAGGAAAGGGAATGAATGAGCCGTCGTCGAGGATCTCAGCAAGGAGGAGCAGCCAAAGGAGAACCACGATGAAAGACCACAGGGAAATAGCCCCATCAAGATTGATTATGTGGATTCTGATATGTTCCATGAATCAAGATTGGACGTGGAGAGAGGTGAAGCATAAGGAGAAAAGCAAAGCCACTGATGTGAGTCGTAACAAAAAAGATATATGTTGGAAGGAATAGTGTGTCGACGAAAAGTTGGTGGTGGCAATAGCGAAGATGATCAATAGGAGTGTTCAAGGATCGGGTCAGGTTTATTAAATTTTCTTAAACCCGATCGGGTCGGGACATGTAGGTCATAAGATCCAAATCCCAAAATCTGAAAGTGTAACCCGCGTGGGTCGAGTCGAAGAAATGCATATATCTTTTTATGATATAATTTTGATAGAATTTATAGTTAAACCAAATTATGATAAATAAACTATATATGAAAAGGGAAAAATCATCAAAATCGAGTCGGGTAGGATCAAACCTGATTTTTTATATTGAATCTGCGACCCGATCTAATTTTACGGGTCGAGTTCACTGTGACCCGAAATTAATTTTTTATTTTGAAAATCCAACCAGGTCGGGTCGGATCGCTGGTTGACCCAATCCTATAAACACTCTTAGTAATCATGGGGGTGTCAACCTCACATTTCCAGGAGTGGATCGAAGAAGACTTGAAGCCCCGAGACTTCACCCCACCCAACTTCGACAAACACACAAGGAGGTTAGACCTAGTCACTCATCTGGTTCAATTTCGACAGAGGCTCAAAACCACTAACGAGGCTCTGATGTGTAAGTTGTTCATCACCACACTCACTGGCAACGCCTTTTCTTGGTTCCTGTAATTGCTAGAGAGATCCATAGGGAGTTTTGAGGATCTGGGACAGAGGTTTATTGAGCAATATCATGGCAACCATCCCACTGAAGTTACTATGGCGGACCTGCAGTTGGAGCTGAGATACGAAGAGCCTCACAGGCAATACTTACAGATGTTCGTTGACAAGATGAACATCGTCAGCAACCTAGACTCAAGGTTAGTAATGACCTTCTTCATCAGAGGGCTGATTAATGGGTCTTACATTAATGAGGAGTTCCTAAAGGCACCTTTGTATGACATGTTAGAAGTACAGACCAGAGTGGAGGGCCTGTTGAATGTAATGGAGAAAAGAACTGGGATGTCTTAGGCCGCTGCGATCACAGTGGAATATGAAGGATAGTTACCTTCTGTCCAAGATAGACCAGCTGGTAGACGCAACCGCAAGATATGAAATAATGAGTTTATTGAATGTTTACTCAGACTACAACAAGATCCGTATGACTGCGAATGACAAGACTCATTTACTACATATATTATTAATAGTTTACTAAAAAAATCTCGATAAAGTTATAAATCAATAATTTGACAAAGTTATGAGATGATATATGATAAAAAAAAAAATGGGTGTAACTTCATATATGACATGCTTATTATTCTTATATTATTATTTATTATTCGTTAGTTTTGAATTGTTATATCATAAACCCAAAATAGAAGATTAGAGCTCACGTTATAAGCCTTTCAATATGATTAAACTAGTAAAGAAACTTATAATGGCTAATTGAAGATTAAAATGAAGGAATTTGAGGATGATTCTTAATATACATTTGTTCATAAAATATTTAAGATTAAGATAAATATATGATAATCGATTTAAATAAATATGAATTTCTTTTATCTAACGAATCTTTGAAAAAAATCATCTCTATCATGATCCGGATCCGGTCTTATATAATCATATTATACAGAATGGCTCCATTTTCAATAATATAAAGACGGTAAATTATTACATACATATGATATAAAGATAGTTATCATTTACAGGCATGTAATATAAAAATAGCCAGTTATTACATACATATATCAATATTTATATGCATATCATATAAAGATAATCAACATTTACGTGTCAAGAATATAAACATCATTGACTCTATATCTTGTAAGACCAATATTTGGTTAGGGATTTATTGACTGTCAATAAGTGGTGTGTGAAAGTTCGCGATTAACCTAAGTTTCGATCTTATGCGGAATTAAACACAATAATCAAGACAAGTCTTGATTACTGTAACTATGGATTCTCAACAAGCAACCTTAAATCTAACAGCAATAATATATCAATCCAAAATATTAAATCAATACAGAAAAATAAATGAAATCACACAAGTCAACACAATAATTTGTTGACGTAGTGGAAAACTCGTTCGAGTAAAAAATCACTCCGGGTATCTCGGCTACCAGCCCAATCCACTATGTAGAGAAAAACTCACAGTGATGGTCAAGACCTATGGTGGCAACTCCACCGACTCAAGTACCTCTAGACTGTAAGAAATCAAGGAACTCCTCAAGCCCGTATCCCACGATTTTCTTCAGAACCTCTGAAGTCTCTTAGTAGATTGTCTCTGCACCTTTAAACGCCGGAACTCCGACTACCAATCTTCCTCCTAAATAACTCTGAAGGCTTAGAAAGTTGGGTTTGGTTGTGTTGATGGTAAATCAAAGAAAGGTTTCACCAAACATACAGAAGACATGAGAAGCAATGAGTCTTCAAGGTGAAATCAAGAAGGTTGAAAGCTATCAAAGTTTATTGCTCAAAGGAATTGTGTTTCAACACTTGTGAAGGTGGCTCAATGTTTGTTTATATAGGTAGGGCAAATGAAAATGGTTTCCCAGTGTTATTTTCCCTTAAAACGTGTCTAAAGTATCCTACTTATGCACGGGCGTTCGAACACACTTCAAACGCAACTCAAACGCAAAATTTATGCCTGAAAATGTTCGAACCGAAATACGAAGGTCACATAAATGCGGGTCGCGGATTGGTTTCAGAGGCAACTTAAAACGCTTGTAACTTTCTCGTCTATTAGCCAAATCATGAGTTAATTATATGTACGCGATCGTCTTCGAGTCTAATTTCCAATGCAACTGACCTCATGCCAATTGGAGCTCTAAATATTATGGAATATGCAAAAGAGTAAACATCACTCTGAAATCTCTATTTCATGTTGTCCAAATACTTGTCCAATTACTCCGAAATCTTCAAGACTCATTACAACTCAATTGAACTTATTTTGTTACGGAAATTACCAATAAAAATGGAACTAACAATCTCCCCTTTGGCATTCCGTGAAAAACACTACCTATTATAAAGATTACAGTAAAAGACCCAAAAATGAAATAGCCAACTGCCAACCATCAAGACAGTGACCTATCACAATATGACTCGATCTAATACCTAACCAGGTAGTCTTGAAATTAATGCCACCACAGAAAATAACTTGCTTACCTGAAACATCCACAAACAACTATATACCGTGAAAAGCATTGGGATTATCAAGGACAAATAAAGCATATAAGAAACTCATGCATGTAAACATATAAACAGGTAGATATCCTACTCCCCCTTAATCTTACTCCCCTCTTAAAACGGAGATATCAAAACAAATGGATATACTACGCGATTAACTACTCTCCCCTTAATCTTATTCTCCTCATTTTTGTCACGAAATGACAAAGGAAAATGAAACAAAAATGAAAGGTAACAAGGAAGACAACACATGCAAGAGAACAAACAAACAAAACTTACTCACCCTCACTAACATGCTTACTCAGTTAGCAAAAAATAACACTCGAGAAGTAAAAACAAGACTAAAAAATTATCGTAAAACAAAAGGTATACAATAACATAAAGCAAACTCAAGCAGACAATGAGTAAAAAAATTAAAATTGACTGAAACAGCACTTCAAGTAAGTACAATGATACCTAATCAGTATTCAGCTGTTTATGACATGAAACAATATGCATCATTTTAAATTTGGCTAAATACAACACTTATGCATATGACATAAACACCAAGGCATAGATAAACACTTGCATGATAAAATAAGTGCATAACGAATCAAGGCTTAAGACCTTATTTTATATAAGCTGGACACAGCCTAAGAAAGTCATCTCTTAACAAACCAAGTCCACAATAATAAATGTTCAAATCCAGCACCACTAGGACCTGAAATCAAGCAACATTGGTTGCATGCTATGATATTTTCCCCATATCAATCATGAGCTCATAAATAAATACTCTTACGAGTGAAGGTTTTTGCCCTTATCTTTTGAATTTGGCTCATTGGCTCTTTTGCACTTCAGTCTCATGTAAATTTTTTATTTCTTTTTGCTTTTATAAGGGGATAACAAGGTCATCTAGTCAAAGGTCACACTATTTTAGTGAACAAAGTATGGTAGAGGTTAGATTGTTAGTCTAAAAACTCATACATGCGACCAAGCCTTGACAAAATAAAATCGTGTATATGAGGTGCAAGCACAGGATATACAGAGGGTTTTTATCACACACACATATGTATATAGAGCATCAAGAAAAATAAAAGCATATTATACATGCATAACCATATATCCTATATACCGGGATCACATGCACATGTTTTTCATGCTCGAACAAGCCACAAAAAATATTTTTGGTGTTTTTCAAATTATATATTTTTTTTTATTTTTCAGTTTTAACACGCACAAGAAAAAAATAAAGACACAACATGGCTTGTCAATATCCAATGGTACGTGGAGTTGTATCCCGAGTACAGATCATACTACCGTCCATTCGGAATCGGTTATAAAATTTATGTTCGGGTTTGCATCATATATACCAAGGGGGCAAAAAAATAAAAACAAAACACACACACCCATATGCAGTGAAAGAAAAGAATTAAACGTGCAAAAACATAAAACACACGCGCGCACACTTGCAATGGGAAAATAAATGCAACTTATAAGCAGAGTTACACCTACGTGCACTCTTATCATGCCTGCAAGGATCAAGACATGCAGAAGTAAATGGGAAGTCATCTCGCTTCCTCACCCAAACTTTTCTAGGAACCTCTTCCATATGAGCATTCTCAGTCAACAAAGCAAGTTTTTTCACTAAGAATTTGTGTCTGTTTTGTTAGTGAAGAAACTTGAGAAACTAGATTTGAAGAATCAAACCTATGAGACACACTCTTAGGCCTCTTCTTTTGTTTGTGCAACATGAAGCATTTAGGTCTAATGCGTCCTGCCTTGCCACAGTAATGGCATACAGGCACAAACCTCAGATGAGAGTGAGGTTTACCCACAGCACCTCTAGATCGAGGTTGGGTCACAGGACGAGGAACAAACAGAGGAATCACATGACTACAGTCAACAAGCTTCTTGCCTAAGTCACGTTTAGGAGGGACATACACAACTTTAGATGATGACACCTTATCACAAATAGGCTCAACAATTCTTAACATATGGTCCACATTTTTATTCCCACTAGAAAATACAAGCAACTGGGTTCTAGTATCTTCAAGTTCAGTTTCTAATATTTGGACCCTATCAATTATGCCTCTATTCCTCTCCTTCAGGTCATCAATCATCAAGAGGCTCTGCTCAAATTTGGATTGAGCTTTATTTTTTTCTAGCTTTACTTCCTTCAGCCTCTTATTGACCTCATTATTAGTCTTCTTAATAGCTAAACTTTCATTAAACAGTTCAGCAAAAGCTACTTGAAGACTATCCTCATCTACAGACTCATTGAGAGAGACTTCTGAATCAACATCATTAATAACATTCTCTCTCTCATCTGACACACTAGCAATAAAGGCCATATAATTGCTATTGTCTTTAGGAGACTCATCAGAAGTATAGCCACCTTCTGAATCCCTAAGAGAGGCCGACATGGCTTTCTTGCCTTTAGCCCTAAAGTATGTGGGACACTCAGATCTAACGTGCTCATATCCTTCACATTCATGGCACTGGATGCTACAGGGTCTACAACCTCTAACCTCTCTAGACTCACTCCTATTATGCCTACTCTCTCTAGGCCTATCCTCTCTATCCATGTCACTACTATGGCCACTCATCTTTAGCTTAAGAAATTTCATAAACTTCTTAACAAACAAGGCCAAATCATGATCCGTGAGGGTATCCTCATCACTAAACGAACCATGAACAACTTCATTCGTGATCTTCATCGCTATATTTTTGGGCTTTTGATACCCAGGAAGATCTTCTCGTAAACCTGCAGTTTTCCTACAAGGTCTTCTAACTTAAACTGATCGAGGTCATTACTTTCCTCGATGACGGTGATCTTGGGTAAGAATTTATCAGACAAGGATCTAAAGATTTTCCTAACTATCCTATTGGTAGGAATAGTCTCACTTAGGTTAAAGCTTGAGTTAACGATATCGTTAATCTTAACATAAAATTCATCAAAGTCTCATCATCCTCCATTATAGTGACCTCAAACCTAGTAGCAAGATCCCGAAGTCTATTATCTTTAACAGACAATGTGCCTTCATGTACAGTCTGCAGGATGTCCCAAACATCATTGGCTATTTCACACATTGAGATTCTCCTAACTCAACAGAACACACGGCATCATGTATGGCATTAATTGTCTTGTTGTTCCTACTGCTAGCATCAAATTCGTCATTGGTCCATGTCATTTTGTCTTTAGGGGAAGAGACCTCATCAACTATAACAATGAGAGGTTTCCACCCATATTCTATTGTCATCCAGATCTTCTCATCTAAGGACTTAAGGAACGCTCTCATGCGAACATTCCAATGTAAATATTTTGCCATAAAAAATTGGCGGACAATTAAAGGGTTTACTACGTTCCATAGCTAATGGGTCAAGGATCGAGTTCAGGCTCTAATACCAATTGAAAGTTCGCAATTAGCCTAAGTTCTAACCCTATGCGGAATTAAACACAATAATCAAGACAAGTCCTGATTACTGTAACTATGGATTGTCAACAAGCAACCTTAAATCTAATAGCAATAATATATCAATCCAAAATATTAAATCAATGCAGAAAATAAATTCAATCACACAAATCAACACAATAATTTTTTGATGAAATGGAAAACTCGTTCGAGTAAAAAAAATTGGATTTGGTTGTGTTGATGGTAAATCAAAGAAAGGTTTCTGATGTGATAAGAAATATAAAGACTTCATAAAACGATAAAAATAGAGAAAATCTTGACCTTGGAAGCCTGAGCTCTGATACCAAATGATAGAAACCTGCCTGGAACAAAGCCAATCAAACCCCTCCACGTGTTCTAAGCCCCAAGAACCGCGACTCTTGATTTTGTAAGAACAAAATCCTTCCAAGATCAAGTCCAACCCTTAAGGAACATTGCCCTTAAGAATATTTATTTATTTCTTTGGAGAATCCTGAACAGAGATACAGCGCCACAACGCTCTTACAAAATCCTTCCAAGATCAAGTCCAACCCTTAAAGAACATTGCCCTTAAGAATATTTCTTTATTTCTTTGGAGAATCCTGAACAGAGATACAGCGCCACAACGCTTGCCACACGTTGATAAGCTTTTGTTCCGTAAAACCAAGGAAGAATCCACTCCCTTAAGATGACACAAGTCAATTTGTTTTGTAAAAATATATATTCTTATTTAATTCTCAATTACAATGAATAATGCCCCTTTAAAAAGGTGGTCAACCCTAATTCTACCCAAATATAATAAAACCTTAACAAAATATAAAATACTTGAAAATTTCGTGCATGGGCTTTGTAATATAATTAAAGTTCAGCCCAGCACTTAAACGACACATAACTTTAAAAATTATAAAATATAAAAACTGTAGGGATATGTTGCGTCCTAATTTTGACCAAGAATAAATCTGAACTGGACTTTGATGTAAGCTACAAAGTTGTAGAACTACGAGTTCTCTTTCCAATTCAAGTTGAATCACCAAAATCGGACATCAAGCGAGAAAGTTATGTCTAAAATACGAAGACTGCGTAAATCCCGCCACGGCTAATGCACCATTCGGAAATAAAGCCGAAAATAAATCAAGGCAGCCCATGCACGTCCAAAACTCATTTCATTCTTGATTTAGACATAATAAATCATTCATATAAAGTCTCATGCATGGACCAAACTCAAAAACCCAATGAATCTTCCAAATCCACCAAAATGGCCAAACACACCAATCTGACCAAGCCATGCAATCAGCCACAACTTCAAGTTGACTTGGCCCAATAAACAGAACTCATTCTGGATCACATCAGTTTCACCAAACATACAGAAAATAGGAGAAACAATGAGTCTTCAAGGTGAAATCAAGAAGGTTGAAAGCTATCAATGTTTTTTGCTCAAAGGAATTATGTTTCAACACTCGTGAAGGTGACTCAATGTTTGTTTATATAGGTAGGTCAAAGGAAAAGGGTTTCCTAATGTTATTTTGGCTTTAAAACGTGTCTAAAGTATCCTACTTATGCACGGGAATTCGAACACAATTCAAACGCAACTCAAACGCAAAGTTTATGCCTGAAAACGTTCGAACTCAAATACGAACGTCACACGAACGCGGGTCGCGGACTGGTTTTTTGGGGAAACTTAAAATGCTTGTAACTTTCCTGTCTCTTGGCCAAATCATGAGTTCTTTATATATACGCGATCGTCTTCGAGTCTACTTTCTAATGCAACTGACAGCATATCAATTAGAGCTCTAAATCTTCTAGAATATATAAAAGAGTAAACATCACTCTAAAATCTCTATCTCATGTTGTCCAAATACTTGTCAAATTACTCTGAGATCTTCAAGACCCATTACAACTCAATTAAACTTATTTTGTTACGGACATTGCCAATAAAAATGGAACTAACAGTGTGGCTTGTTGGTGTAGGATTTAGAATTCGACTTCCAAGTTTTGGGTTCGAATCCAATGAGTGTATTTCTTATAAGAGTATGAGACAGTCGGAAATTTTACATGTTCCACTTAATCTCGAGTCAAATAATTTGACGACGGATTTTCCAACGTTTTTTTAAAAAAAAAAATTAATGTCCATATGTTTGACTAAACCACACGATGGTTTACGTTTATTTATTTTTAATATTATTATTTGTTTGGAAAATAAGAAAGGTTAATGTAAATATTTACTAAAATATAATAATTTTAATAATTCTATACTATAATTATCTAATCAATTAGGGAATTTTTTTTTTAATTTTTTTAACATAAAAAATAATTGTATAATACACTAAAATTTGTAAGTATAAATTTTTATGAAACCTTATATTTGGAATGAAATCCTAAAAAACCGTCTAAATTTTTATGAAATCTTATATTTGGAATGAAATCCTAAAAGACCGTCTAAATTGGCTAAAGTTCGAGCTAAAAACTTAAGGGGTGGAGCTATATATATGAGCCAACAATGCCACGACCATTTCGTAGGCTAGAAATAAAAATATTTTTCCTACTTGATATTTTTTTTACCATTAAACTAGATATTTTTTTTTTTTTAATGAATTGACTTTTATAACTTTAACTGACAGTTAATTACTTATTATTTTTAGATTTCGACCTTTAAAAGTTTAAATTTTATAATTTTTGATCCCCAAAATATTAAAATTTGGCTCGACCCTTACTTTCAATCCTCTTAAAAATGATTTTTACTACTTTGGTCCAATCATTAATTTTTAATACTTCATTGCATCCTTGCTGGTGTTAAAATATAGGAAAAAACACATTATTGAGAGGTAAATGTGATATTTGTACATAAAAATTAATTATCTACAACCTGTACATTCTAAACTTTGGTATTTTGCATGATAAAAAAAAAAAAAAAAACCATATTTATCATTAGCATTGTGTTTTTTTATCTTAATATTTTAATTAACATATTATTTTCTATTTAATTAATTATTCATTTATATTTTCGTTAGACCTTTAAGGATTCTGAAAAAATTATTATCTTATGTATTTAGCGAAATTATTCATTTAGTACACTGGCCCAAATCGACATCGGAAGAATTAATTTATTAATAAAGATAATTCATTTATCGAGGTTTTACTGCATTTTGCATGTTTAAAAACAAATCATATTTATCATTAGCATTGTGTTTTTTTATCTTAATATTTTAATACCAAAAAGCATAAGATATGGTATAAAAAAAAAAAAAAAACTCAAATAGGGATGAAAATGTCATTTTCCGTTTTCAGGTAAACTAGAAAAGAAGAAGAGGTTTCTAAATTTAAATTAGTCAAATTATTCTAGTAAGTAAGCGAGTCCCCACAAAAGCAGTGGGGACTCAAAATCTTCCTCCATAAGTTGGAGGGTATGGATGAAGATTTTCTCCTGTATAAGAGTTGATTTCTAAGTTGTGTCTTAGTTAATTGTTAATATTTGAGTTCTGAGTTGCGTCTCAGTTGATTTATGGGCTCTGTCATAACTTGTATGTATTTATATTTAGGATCATAGTTGCAGCATATTGTAATATATATAGATTGTAATAATTCAAAAAAAAAAAAAAAGTAAGCGGGAATTGGCCATTATTTGCACTGATAGCAAGAGGTAAAAAAATAGAGACTAGTCTAGCGCCGTTATATAAATAGCAGACTAGGTGGCAAAACGAATTAACGAATCGAATTTGTATAGAATCCTAAACGAATCGAATCAAAATGTGATGTATTCGTATTCGATTCGTTTATTAAACGAATTCTAATATCATGATTCATATTCGATTCGTTTATTAAATGAATCGAATACGAATATTCGTTTAGTCATGATATTATTTAATATTATAATTTACCATAGTTGATTTACATTAATTCTTCATAAATATATACATATAAAATATGTAATTAATATATTTATTAAAAATATCTCACAAAATATCGAAAATATTATTTTTTTTCTATGGTGATTAGTCATAATTTCTCGAATCTTAATTGAAAAATAACAATAATTAGTAAAATAAAATAATAAAATGAATCATAAACGAATAAACGAATCTATGAGCTTAAATTTGTATTCGATTCGTTTAATAAATGGGTAATTGACCCATTTATTAAACGAATCCATTTTTTGAAATCCGTATTCACTTTAAAGCGAATCGAATCGAACGAATAAATAAATCTCAACCCAAATTGC